>OX393558.1:5258696-5316196 GCA_947650365.1 Chamaelirium japonicum
AAGTGACATTTTTAAATTAACCATAACAAGGGCTATTTGCACGCTACAACTTACCGTTAAATTTGTCGACCGTTGATTGGGTTGTTTTAGGTTTTTTTTTTTTAGAATTTTTTTTTAAAATCTTGATCTAAGTAGAGTTGATTGATCATCCATAAAAAGAAATATGGTTAAAAAGTGCTATGTGGCACCCAAATTGAAGGGAGAACTAGCGTGTTGGGTGGTAGGGAGGACCATGTTCCTTATTCCCATATATATATACCCCTCTATAAGAAACCGTAGTTTTGGGTTCTTACTTCCTTCCATCCTTTTACATAGGTTCCCATTTTGCCCTTCACCATATATATTAATTTATATCAAGTATTTTGAATCCTATGTCATGAAAACAAACAAAAGGGCTAGAACCGTAATATGCCATTTTTATTCTTTCCGTTCTATCCTTACACAAATCACAAATACCATTTAAGAATATTACCTTTTTACCACTAATCAATTGACTCTTATTTATCCATTTAAAAAACCAAGGGCTATTATGGGAATAAATCCCACTAACCCACTAACTCATTCTTCCTTCCATCCTACTTTTTGTTTCCATTTTACCCTTCGCCATATATATTAATCCATGCCATGTATTTTGAATCCTATGTCATGAAAACAAACAAGACCGTAATATGTCATTTTTGCCCTTCTCGTTCTATCCCTACACAAATCACAAATACTCTCCAATAATATTTCCATTTTGCCACTAATCAATTGACTCTTATTTATCCATTTTAAAAACTAAGGGCTATTATGGGAATAAATCTCACTAACCAACTAACTCATTCTTCTTTCCCTCCTACTTTTTGTTCTCATTTTACCCTTTACCATATATATTAATCCATGCCAAGTATTTTGAATCCTATGTCCTGATAACAAACAAAAGGGCTAGGACCGTAATATGTCATTTTTGCCCTTCTAGTTCTATTCCTACACAAATCACAAATACCATCCAAGAATATTACCCTTTTGCCACTAATCAATTGAGTATTATTTATCTATTTAAAAAACCAAGGGCTATTATGGGAATAAATCGCACTAACCCACTAACTTATTTTTTCTTCCATCCTACTTTTTGTTCCCATTTTATCCTTCACCATATATATTAATCCATTCCCATTATTTTGAATCATATGTCATGAAAACAAACAAAAGGGTTAGAACCGTAATATATCATTTTTGCCCTTCTCGTTCTATCCTTACACAAACCATAAATACCATCCAAGAATATTACCCTTTTGCCACTAATCAATTAAGCCATATTTATCCATTTAAAAAACCAAGGGCTATTATGGGAATAAATCCCACTAACCCACTAACTCATTCTTCCTTCTATCCTACTTTTTGTTTCCATTTTACCCTTCATCATATATATTAACCCATTTCAAGTATTTTGAATCCTATGTCATGCAAACAAATAAAAGGGCTAGGACCGTAATATGCCATTTTTGCCAATCTCGTTCTATCCCTACACAAATCACATTACGGTTCTAACCATTGTGTTTGTTTCATGATATAGGATTCAAAATACTAGTTGTGGATTAATATATAAGGTGAAGGGTAAAATGAGAACTCATGCAAAAAGATGGAAGGACCCAAAAGTAATTTCATTGTAGCAAAAGAGTAACAATCTGCGTAGATTGTTACTCAATCTGCAAAGATTGTTACTCTTTTGCTATAATGATTTCACTGTAGCAAGAGTAACAATTTACACAAATTGTTACTCAACAAAATTGTTACTCAATCTATGCAAATTGTTACTCTTTTGCTACAGTGCTTTCACTGTAGCAAAAATATTAGCAAGATTTCATCATTTTACCCTTCACCATATATATTCATCCATGCCAAGTATTTTGAATCCTATGTCATGCAAACAAATAAAAGGGCTAGGACCATAATATGATATTTTTGCCCTTTCCGTTCTATCCCTACACAAATCACATTACGGTCCTATCCCTTGTGTTTGTTTTCATGACATAGGATTCAAAATACTGGGTGTGGATTAATATATAAGGTGAAGGGTAAAATGGAAACTCATGCAAAAGGATGAAAGGACCCAAAAGTAA
This sequence comes from Chamaelirium japonicum, assembly GCA_947650365.1. Classification (NCBI taxonomy): domain Eukaryota; kingdom Viridiplantae; phylum Streptophyta; class Magnoliopsida; order Liliales; family Melanthiaceae; genus Chamaelirium; species Chamaelirium japonicum. Next base: position 5,260,799 of record OX393558.1, read on the forward strand.
TTTTACTGTAGCAAAAAAGTAACAATCTACACAGATTGTTACTCAATCTGCAAAGATTGTTACTCTTTTGCTATAGTGATTTCACTGTAGCAAGAGTAACAATTCAGATTGCTACTCAATCTGCAAAGATTGTTACTCTTTTGCTATAGTGATTTCACTGTAGCAAGAGTAACAATTTGCCCAAATTGTTACTCAATATACGCAAATTGTTACTCTTTTGCTACAGTGCTTTCACTATGGCAAAAAAATTACTAAGATTTTATAAAAAAATTTGATACAGTGATTTTACTGTAGCAAATGAGTAACAATTTCCGAAGATTGTTACTCTTTTTGCTACAGGACCGGTGCCCACCTATACAACTGCACGTAGGGTCTTGCTCACGTGTTTACTGAGGGGTAAAAATGATATATTTTTTTCGGGAGGACTTAACACTAATTAACGATATTGACCATCTTTTTTACTAAATTTGATCTGTTAGAGGAACCTATCGCACATTATCCCTCTTTAATTTGTGTACATATAAAAGGGTAGATTATTGCACGTGCCTGATGCAAGTGTGTGTGTGTATATATATATATATATAGCAGATGTGCAGTCATGATACGTAAATAATTATGTGGATATGTAAAAAGTCCAACATAGTATGGAAAACTCTATTTGAACCCACCTCTTTAAGTCTGGCACTCATCCAAAAAAAAATATCCTCAAATTATCCTTGTCCCTCAGTGTTTGCAGCTTGGCACCCATCTCTCCTCGTCTTTCCTACCTTGATCATTGGCAGGTGGTGGTCACTGTCACTCCTGTCGGTTTGGATGTCGGTCACTAGCATCACATATTCCCCCTGTTGACAACCCCTTTTTATTCCAAAAGGCTAACGTATTGAAGATAATAGTGCACAACGGGTATATAACGGGCATAATCCCGCTCCCACCAATATGGGACTAATGTCGGTGGCACATTGTCAACACCTACCTCATGCGTGGCACGCGTGGCAAGGCACCATCGGGTGGAGTATCCAGAGGGGGCCTAGCTAGCTCTTCTACATTGTTGACAACCCCTTATTACTCTAAGAGGCTATCCTCTTGGAAGGAAAAGTGCACATCGGGTATATAAGGGACATAATCCCACTCTCATTATCGATGTAGGAGTAATGTCGATGGTACACTATCAACACGCCCTATTCTTCCTCGTTCCCCTCTATCTTCCTCACCAAAATTCAACTACACCTTGAGATATATTGGTGACTATCGGGTCGGCATTGCACTAAATTGTAGCTACACAACCCTATTGACATTATTTTTTTGACCTGTAGCCATCTACACCTCCGGGTTGAGTTAGGCTTCGTGGGGGGCAAGTACAGTTGGGGGGCAAAGGAGAGGGCAGAGGAAGAGACGATGGCGGGGTGAGCATATATCATCGGTGATTTGCACAATCACAGTTGACGGCTTGGTGGAGGCCATGCTTAGGTTAGAGGACGAGGACGAAAAGGAGGAGGGAGGGAGGTGAGCCTAAACCCCTAGGGTGTTTGTGGGGATGGTGGAAATGAAAAGGTTTAAACGTTATGGGTGTCATGGTTAAGTTGGTGGGTTCAGATAGAATTGTCATGTATGGCATTCTATTTCCTTCCAATTAGGGCGATCAAGAAGATAGACAAGATCTAACGATTGTTCTTTTGGAAAGGAGCTGATCGATCTGACCTCTAGCTCTTACCCTCTCATGAGATGGAACATGGTTTGGTAATCTACAGACCAGGGATGTCGCAGGGTCATCGATCTTTCAGACTTTAATGTAGCTATACTGGGGAAATGGTGGTGGTGACTACAATTTGACTCCGATGATACGTTGTGCATGTAAGGTCATCAAAGGGTGCAACTTTCACCATATTTTAGCAACCCAAGTGTGCAGTCAAAGATCAGGCGTCATCACGGTTAGAGGTTTACAAATGTAGATCTGATCCTGATTTTTCGTGTTGGAAGCGGTGGTTTTTCAGATCGGCCTTCGCTGGCCGGCGACAGTGATGGTCGGAGGGGTTGGTTTGTTACTTTCTTTTTTTTTGTTTTTTTTTCGCACGCCGGTGTGGCGTCTTGTTGTGTGCTAGTGTGGCGTTTTCTTCGGCAGTGGATGGCTTGGATTTTCGCCAGAAGGTGGCGGCTGTTGCTGGAGTGTTTGTTTGTTCTGCTCATGCCAAGCTGTGGCACCATCGGAGATCTTTTGATCTCCCCCTTTGAATACCAAAACAAAAAACAAATGTAAAAACATGGGCTGAAGGTTAGGGTTAAATATAAAGAGTGCATGCTGGCAAGTTGTGTGTGATAAAATTCTCACCAAAGAGAACGGGAGCTACCTACTCATCAATTTTTCTCGAGAGAAACAAGAGGATATCCTCTAGGAAAGTCTCCACCACATCAGAAGTTTTCTTTGGAATCGGATTCTTTCACACCTTGTGATTCTCTGCCATATCATGGAGAATCAAGGAGAACCTTTCAATTTTTCTGCCATATCATGGAGAATCAGGGAGAATCTAATAGTGGTGGACCGATCGCTGAAGTCTAAAATTTTACATCCGAGAAAGATTGGATAGAGCTATGGTGGACTATGTGGTGTTACACATGCGCAGACACGGCTTTTTCACCTCCCAGTCATCGGAAGTGACCATTGCCCGATCCTCCCCAAGCTGCATAGCAAACCGATGGCCACGATGCTTTCCGGTTCAAAGGGATTTGGTCCAATGATGAACGCAAAAGGCAGTGGTAATGCAAATGGGTCCACTAAAAAGTTCGGGACCGTATCGCTACACGATACTCTTCTATCGAAAATATTGGGACATCCTCCATCAAGATGTTGTCAACTTCATACAAGATTTTTTCCGGAATGGAATCTTTCCACGTGGGAGCAACCATACCTTCATTGTTCTCATTCCACAGACGAACTGAGTCGAGGAGCCAAGTCACTATCGGCCTATCTCTTTTTGCAACGTCTGCTTCAAGATCATTACCAATATTATTGCTAATAGATTATGGATTTTGATTGGTCGTTTGATCTCTCCCTTCCATAGCGCTTTTTGTCCCAAAAAGACAGATTTCAGATAATATAATCTTAGCCCAAGAACTCCTCCATACTATGAACGCCAAAAAGGGATCTAACGATTACTTTGCTAAAGCTGGATATGTCGAAGGAGTACAACCTGGGGGAGTGGACAATCGTCATGCATAGATGTGCTTCGGTTTTCGGATAGTCAACCAAGGTTTATTGTTTACTAGTTTGGAAATACTTGCCCTCTCCCTCATTCTCAGTGCTTATTAATGGTAATCTTGAAGGATTCATTCTCCCTGGTAGAGGTCTTTGACAAGGGTGCCTGTTGTCGTTCTTTCTTTTTTTTGAGAAAGTGCATGTTGTCATTCTTTCTATTCATATTTTACATGGAGATGTTGTTGAGATCCGAGGCTCTCGCGCAGCGAAACACGATGAGCGTAGAAGTACCACGGCAGAGACGACCACCGACATGACGGAGATAATAGAAAGAACAAGCAGAACACCCAAGAAAAATTTCAGCAACGATCGATCGATGGATTCACTAGTATAGAAAAAACCCGAGTACAATTACAATTGCCTCTACCCAATCCCTCATACACCCACAAAAAGATCCCACCTTTAGAGAAGAGAACCCGTGGCCCTACACCCCTTGGAACGAGAATAAACCCTTCCCGAAACCCCACCGATCTCCAATGGTTTCCTCTCCCTCTCCCTTGGCGATAGCCACCTTCTAATCTCTCCTTTAGGTCTCACTTGTGCCTTAGAGATAATCCATGATACCCTAGGTTCGTCCTAGGACCTCCCTTTTATAGAGTTAGATTCATATCCGACTTGGGGAAGGAGTCCCACGAGTAGACGCAGGCCAAAACACGTCACCCGCGTGCTGCCAACCACAGTCGTGCGCACGATCTGGGGAGGTCGTGCACACGACCCGACCCGTCTTCTCGCACGACTTTTTTGTCGATGCCAGTCGTGCGCACGACTCTTCCTGGCCGACCCTTCATTGCTCCCGAAGCTCCGTCTTTCGCCGTTTCTTCGCGCACGAACCTTGGAGTTGTATGCGGCTTGTTTGAAGCTACATCTTCAACAATCTCCACCTTGGCTTCATAACAAGACATGAGCATCTCCACGGACCGAATCACCATATTTGCACCTTAAATCCATCTCCTGATTGCCGTCGTCGTCTTTGCCCCCACACTGGGAGCCCAATCAACGAACTTGGTGATTGCCTAAGTCTTTCGACTTAGCTGACCTCCTGATCAACCTCACCCTTGAGCGTGCTCCACCTGTACTGTTGTTCTTTATTGAACACCGTGCATATGTCGCCGCTCTCCTGGCTACTGTTATGATCCTGGAAGCTCCAACCGTCATCCGTCGACGACTCTGCTACATCTCCTGCTCAATCTGCATCGGAGTATGCACGCAATACCAACAGAGAGGTGGTGAGAAAAAATAGTGAGCGGGTGATGGTGCCCGGAGATAGCGGATAATCCAAAGGACCGCTGCATAGTGAACAGAGCGAGGAGCTTAAACAAACTGGCTGACAATGCCAACAACATGGGCAATGTCTGGCCGGGTCATGGTGAGGTAAACGAGCATCCCAACCAGTCTTTGGTAGCGAGAGACATCCTAGAGAGGCTCACCATCTGTAGAAAGGAGCTTCAAATTGAGCTCCATGGGTGTGTCAGCAGTGCGAGAGTCAGTGAGATCGCAGCATTAGCAAATATGTTGGAGATGTACTTTTGTTGGGAGATCTATCCACGAGATGATCGGGCAATCTACAGGCCCAGAAAATAGTGAAGAGGGCCCAGATCCTTCATCTCAAACTGACTCTGGAGGTGATGTTGAAGGGACGCTATGGTGGCATTGTCGTCCCCGGTGATGATCATATCATCCGCATTGAGATGGAGAATAGCAAAACCCAGACTAGAGGAGCGAATGAATAGGGCATAGTCAGAGTGGCGCTTTACAAACCTGGTGGCCAGAACTGCACTGCGGAATCGCTCAAACCAGGCACGAGAGGCCTGCTTGAGCCCATAGATGGCTCGGCGCAAATGACAAACGTGACCTGAAGGAGCAGGAATGCCCGGTGGAGGAGCCATGTATACCTCCTCTGAGAGACCACCGTAGAGAAAGGTGTTGGTCACATCCATCTGATGAAGAGGCCAACCTCGAGTAACTACCACAATAAAGAGGGTACGAACGGTGGTCATCCGAGCAACTAGAGTAAACGTCTCCTCGTAGTCAATGCCATACTCCTGAGAGAAACCACGAGCAACAAGGCGCGTCTTGTGCCGCTCAATGGAACCATCAGGTTAAGTCTCGACCTTGAAGATCCATTTGCAGCTAACAGGCACCACGCCAATAGGACAAGGAACCAAATTCCACGTCTGAGTCCACTGAAAAGCCTCAAACTTGACTGTCATGACATGTCACCACTCTGGGTGTACAACTACCTTACGGTATGACTGGGGCTCCCAGTGTGTGTGAAGAGCTGTGAGAAAGGTCTGGTAGGATGGAGAGTAGGAGGCAATAACAGAGTATCCAGAAGTGTCAGGAGAAACAGGAATAAACACAGAGTAGCCAAACCTATCATAAGAGTAGTCATATCTATCAAGATGGTGATATTCACGCACAGGATAACGCTGAACAGGGCCAGGATACACAACCGGGAAGGGGGGACCAGTTGCAAGTGGAGAGGAGGTACCAACGAAAACCCACTTAGGGGGAGGAACTATAAAGTGACGAACATAGACGTGTGACAAGTGGTTGTGGAGGTGGCGGGGGAGACGGAAGAGAAAAATATGGAATGTGGGGGAGGCATGGGTGTGGGATCAGGATACTGAGGTAAAATGGGGATGTGGAGAGGTGGTTGAGGCGTGAAGGGTGACGTAGGTGGCGAGAAAAGAACCCGGGAATCAGGGAAAAAGTATGTAACAGCCTCAACAAAAGAAACATAACGAGAGCCACGGATCTAGCGAGCCAAGGGATCATAGCACTGATAGCTCTTGTGCTCCCGACTGAGCCCTAAGTGAACACACCTAACAGACCTAGCAGAGAGTTTGGTGCACTCATAGGGAGGAAGGAGAACGAAACACATGCAGCCAAATATACGAAGAAGAGAATAGTCAGATAGACTAGAGTGGATGCGCTATACGGAGTAGCACCGAAGAGAGTAGAGGATGGAGTGATATTAATAAGGTGGACAGCCGTCATGACAGCTTCAGCCCAGTAGGAGTGAGGAACAAAAGCAGAGAGAAGCAAAGCTCGTGATATCTCAAGAACATAATGATGCTTGCGTTCGGCAACTCCGTTCTGCTCATGGTTGTGGGGACAAGACTGTTGGTGAAGAGTGCCATGAGATTGAAGAATCTCATACATCTCAAAAGAGAGATACTCATTGGCACAATCAGACCGGAAGGTCTTGATGCGTCGGCCAAACTGAGTATGTATCAGAGTAGTGAATCTCCGATAAATATGAGGAAATTCATACCAGTGACGCATAAGATAAACCCAAGTGCACCGAGAGTAGTCATCGATAAAACACATATAATATATGAAACCAGAAATAGATATAATAGGCACAGTACCCCAAATGTCATAATGCACTAAATCAAATAAAACGACAGATCGAGAAGCTTTAGCAAAAAATGAAAAAGCTAGATGCTTTGCCAATCTACAACCCATACAGACAGATAGAGAGGAGAAGGACACACGACCCAAAGCACTCGAACGGAAAATATTTTTGATTCGATCACTGGATAAATGACCTAACCTTCGTTGTCACAAGTCGGCATCAGAAGTAACAGACATGATAAACACAACAAGACCATGAGAAATATGGAGATGATCCAGCTGGTAAAGTCCGCCTACTTTATGGCCCAGTCCAATCCTCTAACCCGTCCGTGAATCATGCACAATACAAACAGACGGGGTGAAGGTGACAGTCAGTCCAGAGTCGCAAAGAGAACTAATAGAAATCATATTAATGTTAAGACGGGGACATGATGAACATGGGGTAGGGTCAAGCGACCAGAAGGATCGGAGATAGTAGTGATGGATCCACACTGTGGAATAGGGACAAAAGTCCTATCTGCAGTGTGGACCTGCAGGTGGGTGGGAGTAGGAGAGTTGTCAATAAGCACAGTAGAGTCATATGTGAGGTGACAGGAGACACTCGAATCAAAAATCCATGGAGCAGTAGTACCAGAGGTGATAGACAAGCCGTAAACAGTCAGAGAGCCGGTGGAAGCTAAATGGCGAAGGAGGAGTTCCTCGAGGCATTGGAGACAGTCCGTCTCAGTCGGAAAGGGCACAGTGGTAGCAGCGGGAGATGCTGGAGTCTCTACAGCAGCAGCAATACCACCAAAGTGGCAGAAGGAGGACTGATCATGTCCACAGATCCATCCACCTCAACCGCCGCATCGATCGTCCCGAGAAGCAGGATCCCATTATGGTTCCCTCTCGTCCGGACCCCAGCAGGGGTTGCAAGGGGGACGTGTGGGATAGTCATGCTTCATGTGGGCTCCTTGCAATAGTGGCAGATGACAGGCCAGTTGGGGAAGCTGGCGGCCGGGACGTTGTCATGGCCTAGAGCAGGTGGAGGAGGACGAGTACCTTGAGTCTGAAGACGAGTCTCCTCGTCGACCAAAGCCAGCAGGGCATCCTCTAGCCGAGGAAAAGGCTCATGGTGCAGAAGCTGAACAGCAATAAAAGTGAAGTCCGGTCGAAGCACGGCCAGAAACTGGTGGATGTGGTCCTCGTCAAGGTAGCGCTGGAAGTTCCTATAGAGTGGGCAAGCACACCACTCGGGGATCAGAGAGTCCAGCTCATGCCAGTAGGTGCTCATCAAGTTGAAGAAATCCTGAATAATACGCTCTCCCTGACGAGTGGACTGAGAGTCACAGATAAGCTAATGCCGGCGTGCACCACCGTTCGGAAGAAGCCGGTCCCAGAGATACTCCCACATCACACGCGCTGTAGGCAACCAGTCGATGGGAGCAAGAAGAGGACGATCAACGGAGTCCAAGAAATAGGCCTAGTCGTGGCGATGCCATGTGAGGGCGGTAGTGGCAGCGACCGTGATGGCTGTAGTGACAGACGACGCACCGTTGGTGACCGAGGAGGATCCAGAGGTGGGTCATCACCGGTGATGTGACCCCACAAATCACGACTGGAGAGCGCGACCTCAATGGTGAGCAACCAATCAAGTCAGTCACTGACCGAGGTCAACTGAAAGGTGACCGCCTTCAGTGGCGGAGAGATCGCAACGATGGAAGGCACAAGAGTAGATGTCATGAAGACGTATCAGGAGAGAGATCGGAGAAGAAATGTGAGACCGAAAAAGGGTTTAGGGGCTGAGGGGGTTGCCAGTGGGTGTGGGGAAGAGGAAGGAGCGGAGAGAGACGAAGGAAAGGCAGGGGGGCAATGCCTGTAATGGCTGTAGGGGGGCAGGGGTAGGGGCGGGGGGGTGCAGGAAGGGGCATAGGGGGTGGCGGAGTATGCAGGGAGGGGGTTGTAGGAAGGGGCGGAGGGGGGTGGAGGCTGCAGGGGGGCAGGGGTAGGGGCGAAGGGTGTGGTGGGGGGCTGCAGGGGGGCAAGAAAAGGGGCGGAGGGGGTGGCGGAGGCTGCAGGAGTGCGGGCGGCTGTGAGGTAAGGGAGAGGAGAGAGAGATCGGAGATGAGGGAGGAGATCAGCTAGAGGAGATTAGTCGGAGGAGAAGCCGTCGATTGTCGTCGCCGTCACTATCGCGGAGGGAGAACCCTAGAACCTGGAGAGCTCTGATACCATGTTAGATACCCTCACACCCCAAAACCCGGGTTTTAAGGGGTGGCCCACAACGGGTATATTAAGCGAGTAATGGGTGCCTCCCTCACCGATGTGGGACTATCCGTTAACACTCCCCCTCACGCGAAGCACGCATGGCAAGGCACGATCGGTGGGGAGCACCCGGAGTGGGAGCAAGAGTAGGAGACGGTAAACCTAGCTCTGATACCATGTTAGGAGATGGTGGCTAGGGTTTGGAAAGAATGGAATGAATCCTTCATTGAGGGACAAGCCCAATATATATGTACATCAATACATTTACAATCCGACCCGACTGTATATAGAACCTGACCTATCTCTATACATTAACACTCCTTTTACGATGGGAGTAGATTTCGAGGAACATGTAGAAAACTTCATCAATTTGATAGGGAGGAGAAGGACTGGGTGATTTGGAAACTCACCTCTTCAGATACGTTCCTAGTCAAATCTGCGTCTAGCCATAGCCGTCGTTCTACCTCCACAGATCAAAGAGACAATCACATTTGGAAGAAATTATGGAAAGCCAAAAACATTCCCCCTCGGATCCTCCTCTTTATATGCATCCCCAAAATCCTACCCATCACATCAACTTTGGCTCGACGGATCTCGATGACAGACGCCATATGATTCCTTTGCTCTCACCAAGAGGAATCACTAAATCATTAATTTGTTCTTACAATGTCCTTTTGCGATGGTGGTACGTGGTTTGGCTCCCTTTTGGGTTTGGACTCCCCGAGTACAGACCTCCCGATTGACAAATGGTTAGATGATCATGATTCTGGATCGAACTTCGTCAACTCTGCTACAACCCTATCATTTGTGATCGCAAGTAAGTTCTTATCCTGGCCTAAACGATCAAAATCATCACAAATGACCTGCTTGTAGCGGAGGCTGAAGCGATGAAGTTAGGACTCTATTGCGCCACTCTCTTTACTCATCACAGATGTACTATTGAGAGTGATGCCAAAACCATCACAGATCTCTTCTCAGACATGCCTCGAGTAACTCCATGGCGGATTAGAGTTGTCATCACAGACTACCATAAGACTGCACGTGATCCACCCGAGCCATTGTCAATCATCTATCGCGCTCCTTCAATATGGAGGCGCACTATTTCGTTAGACATATTCTTTACTTGATGCATTGTGACATCCATGGGACCAGGAGCGGGACTTGGTTCCGGATAGTGTAGAACTCTCCCTATGTAACGATGCGCATACTGATATATGAATGACTGAGCATTCTTGTATGCGTACATGTACTCCTAAAGGATGTTCTCTTGTACTTACGCGCCACTAACTCTATCTTAGAGTTGGTTATTTTTTCTAATGCACAGGTTGGGTCTGCCTAACCCCCCACCTTCATAGTGATACCATCATTTAAGATAAAAAAATTAAATACCCATTTGAGATATTTGGGAAGATATTTTCCTTTGCCTTGCATACTCTCAGTGGAAGTGCTGTTCATGGGCCAGCCGACCACCTTTGATTCATATGTTCCTTCACCAAATGTGTGCATATGCCTATCTGTGGATATTTAAATGCACTCCACTTTGTACTTGAAACAAAATCTACTAAGCTGATGAATGAGTTATGATCTCCTCCAGTCAGTCGGTCGGTGGGCCCGGTGTGCCCGCATCACAGACACACACAGGCGGCTGACGTACGATTCACTCTCGAGTCACCTGCCATTGTGCGGCTGTGATACGCACGGACCCACCAACCGGGGCCAACCGACTGGAGGAGATCTGAACTCCTGATGGATGGGAATCTTTCTTTTTAGTCTGGTCTAGGATAAAAAGGGGAGAATGATGCTGATGAAATTCCCTTCATTTGACTAGCTTGTGTCACTGTCTTTCTGATGTGAAATTGCTATGATAATCGATCCCTTGAGTTGGGACTTCCTTTTCTTTAGCTATTGCTACTTTTCCTGTTGAAGCAACTCACAAGCCCTTGTGTGTTCATCTCCTATGGAGAACAACTCAAGTGCTCCTTTCACTTTCCAACCCAATGAAGCAATATAACAATAGAGGATGCTGAACACCCCTTTTGATTGCGGCCACTAGGGGTGCAATTTGGGTCGGGTTGGTTCTAGAATTTTGGCCAAATGGGTTGGTTCGGTTCTAAATTTTGTGAACCTGACTATATAGGATCAATTCCAGGTTGGCGCTCGGATAGACCCGACTCAATCCGAGAATCGAACTCACATCTATTAGTCCTCATATATATGTCACAGGTTTGGACTTGGCAGGCCACATCACACACACTAACACACAAATAACCATTTGTTGTTTGCTAAGGTTGAACCAACTACCAAGATAACCCGACATGTGGTTAAAGCTTAACGTCGGCTTCTGACTTGCTAGTAAAAATATCAAATGCCCATTATTTTTTTAGACCAACTAGCGAATCGGGAACTGACCACCCGACCCAACCCAACCTTAGCGTGGGTCTGATCGGTTCGGGTCTATGCAAATTCGCGTCCTTTCGGATTTTAATATGGTACAACTGAACTGGTTCGGTTCGGTTCAGGGTTAGCTTAAACCCAAACTATTACCGGCCAATGACATTATGCTTTAATGGGAGGATAAGATGGGCACCAAGTGCTTATTAAAATTGAGGATCAGTGTTACACCCTGCTTATCCTCCACATTTAATTATCAATCCACCCCCCCACAACATATTACACTAATCCTAGGACATGATTAGTGGTCATTTGTTGTCACCCATATGAAATAGTAAAGTAGTTAGTTCCCATTTGTCAGATGCCTCCACTGGGATTTGTTTACTCACCTTATCTGATTGAGATGTGGAATTGTTTAACTTTGGTGGGAAAGTAGGAACAACATTCAGATCCAAAGAAGATTGCAAGTGGGAGAAAGCAGCTTTGGCAAGTTTCCCAGGCTCCAAAACACACTACAACAGTCCAAGGTCAAGCAAGAAAACAACACATCCATAGATTTTATTTGGGAGTTTAAGGCCAAGCATTCATTCCATTTTTAGAGGGTAAAATGAAAGATTGTTGTTTATCTTGGATGTGTAACATCATTGTTTTAAATCTTTGATCAGACGGTTGACAACGAGGAATCAGTTCGGATAATTTATGATGGTACTTCCAGGGAATTAAATTTTGAATTTTCGATAGATATCGGAACCCTTGAAAGACCGAAATATTTTGGCAGAATTCTGCAAATTTTAAAGGTATTTTGGGACAATTATACAAAGGAAGGATATTTCAGCATATTTCTGTATACCTTGTTTTCTTGTGTCCCGGAAAAGCTAGATATTTCATGAAATTTTACGAAATACCTTGATTTTTCATTCCTTGTTGTGCATCTTATCATATGATGCGCTGATCCAGATGGAAGCAATTATTTATGAAGCCTTTTGATTTTGCTCTGTTATTTTTTTGTGCTTTGTGAGCTTTAGTGTGTAATTGTTTTCTTTTTTTAATAAATCGGTAGAGGTCAAGGCCGACCCCCCCCCCCCCCCCTTCAATCTAGAGAGATTTCTCAAAAAAAAAAAAATCGCCAATAATATATCTTCAAATCACAAAATTAAGCTAGCCTAATATTTCTTGTTTTGATGGGTCATTTTTTGAGTTCCATTAAAGAGAAGTTGTTACTAATATGGAGTGTTCCAAAACCAAAAGGCTAACCTCTTGGAGGAAGGAGAGCACAACATGCGTATTAAGCGGCCTAATGGTGCCCTCCCTTTCTGATGTGGGACTAAATTTGCTCAACACTCCCCCTCACACGGGAGGGTGCATGGCAACGCGTGGGTGGGGGGAAGCGGGCCTAGTTCTGATACCATGCTACTAGCTCAGAGTGTTTAAAAAGACTAACCTCTTGGAGGGGGAGAGCACAATATATACAATAAGTGACCTAATGACGCCCTCCTTTTCTGATATGGGACTAAACGTGTTTCGACAGAAGTATTGCGGTAAATTTTAGGACATTTTTGTTTTATCATCCATAGTTGGAAACTTATTCAAACAAGTGGTCGAGCTGCAATCGAAACCATAGCTACTTATAATTTATTACATCTTTGGCTGCTGGCAATCTACAGCATTGCAGTACTGTCTGATGAAGACAGTTCCTAGCAGTCATAGTCTTCAAAGAAGGTTGGTTTGATAAAGGATCAAATCCGAACGATGCTCTCTATCCAACCATTGGATATCTGTGGTGACGGTAGGGGACACATCGTGATCGTCGATTCTTTTCGATGAGGAGCACCACAAGGGTCCCATTCCAGAGCTCCATAACCTCACCCATGGCAGACTTGCAGGTCACTCTTCTTGATTTTTTTTTCCACTTCAAATGTGACAGAGGCCACAACAAACACATGCCTGAAAACAACATATGCTATCTTCAGATATGAAGCATGTACCATCAGATACCTTGTCCCACTGATGCAGACTGCAATGCCATACAAGTTGGCTGCACATTGGATAACACCTCCTTTTGTTATCAACTCATCTGTATCAAGTGTTGGGAAACCCTAAACTCGATCGAGAGGGACGGTAGATAATTAAAAGGGAGAAGTGAACGGTCCCTGACAAGAGATTGGTTTAAGGGGAAGGACAGCCAACAAGATGGTGTTGCACCAGGTCCCTCTCAAAAAATAATAAAATATGCAGCTAGATCAAGACCCACACGTGACTTTTATCAGCAATTTTTAAATAACGGATTAAAAAATAATTTATTTGAAAGGAACGGACCCAAAAATTTTAATTTAGCTGCAACGGACTTATACGGCATTTCAACTGCCGTACAAGAAAAAAATAGCTGTTTTGGCCCGTTTACTTCCCGCGATACTACCCGTTAATCGTTATATGGCAGTCTAACTGTCGTATAAAGTCAAGACTAGCTATTGGGATCTTTATACGGCAACCAGACTGCCGTATAAATAGTCGTTGTCTTTATAAGGTAGTCAAACTGCCGTATATCATGGCATGCATCAGTTAAACTGCCTATACGGAAATTGAATTGTCGTATAAGTTCATTGTTGCTAAATTAAAAGCTTTGGGTCCGTTCTTTAAAAATAAAGTATTTTTTAATCCGTTTTTTAAAAATTGCTAGACTTTTATCCCTTTTTAATGTCAAAACTGCCCCTTAGAACTTGCCCCTCTATCCTTGCCATTACAAGACTCAATTTGCGACTTGCTACGGTGATTTTACTGTAGCAAATTTTTAGACATGATTTCACAAAAAAAAAAGACTGCTACAATGATTTCACTGTAGCAAAACAGTAACAATCTGCACAGATTGTTACTCTACAAAGATGCTCAATCTACAAAAATTGTTACTCTTTTGCTATAGTGATTTCACTATAGCAAAAAAAATACAGAGAAGGTATTTCAAAAAAAAAAAAATTGCTACAGTGATTGCACTATAGCAAAGAATAACAATTTGCACATATTGTTACTCAACAAGAGTGTTACTCAATTTGCACAAATTGTTACTATTTTGCTTAAGTGATTTCACTGTAGCAAAAAAAAAATTGACAAGATTTTACAAAAAAAAAAAAATCCTACATGATTTCATTGTAGCAAAAGAGTAACAATTTTCTAAGATTGTTACTCTTTTTGCTACAGTCCTTTTGTTAGGCTCAAATCAATGTATTGCTGCCACGTAGGGGTCTTTCTCACATGTACAGCTGGTCGTAGGGGTAAAAAAAATATTTTTCTATCAAGAAGACCTAACACTAATTAATCATGATGGTTGTCTTTATCACTAAAAACGATCTGTTAGAGGGACCTATCACACATTACCTCTAATTAAAACCAGAACACACTAGAAAACCAACTAGAAGAAAACAATCGCAGAGGGAGACAACATCTACGAGAAAAAAAATTTCTCAGAAAAAGAACCACGGAGTTGCACCAAAGTCCACTAGGGAAAAACAAATACAAATGCAGAAGTGTGGCCGGCCTACTCTGGTTAATCTGGATGGAGAGGAATGCGAGGGTATTCTGATAGGAGACCAGGACAACGGAGACCTTATTTGCTTATACAGGGAGACTGACGTGTTTTTGGGTTGATTGTACATAGACATAGTGTATTGTTTCGGTGGCCGAGACTCTCTTTGTTGATGCTTGGGGGTGATGTTTTTGGGCTTTTGGGTGACCTGGGGTTTTGGGCCTTGTAGTGTGGCCACCATTGCTTTGTGGGGTGCATGTTACCTTTTCTTTTCTCTTGCTTTGGGTTAATATACAGGTTCGGGTGGGTCTGCCTAGCCCCCTTCCCGCTCAGGGATGCTATTTCATCAAAAAAAAAAACGTATACAAACAAATAGAGTAGAGAAGATGTCCCTAATCTGCGTTATATGGTAAGGGTTACACAATATGGGTCAAATTATGAAAATACCCTTTGAAAGAATTCACCTCCAAGCACTGTCCCCATATCCCCTAATGGGGCTGCATTTTTGGTACACAACAGTGGGCAGGGGCTACAAGCCTACAAGGATCGAATCGCTATCGATCCTCCGACGAATCAATCATGGAACACAACCACAAATCTCAAACAATAGAAGTAACAAAGCATAAACAGAGAAAATCACCACACACAAAGAGATTTTATGTGAAAATCTTTGCTGGAGAAAAACCACGGGCGAAGACGATCAAATCCACTAGAATCCAATAAACCAAAAAAGGTACAAGCAATCATCTACTAACAATGAGAATACCCAATTTACTCTAAGGTTTCTCTTCCTCTCAAGAAGTCTCTCAATTTCATTGTCGTCGTCAGGGTCATCGGTTTGGTCTTAAAACACCATTTATATAGGTATAGGTTTTACATCACATAAAGGCCAAAACACAAAAGGAACGGATTTCTAATGTAGACAAACCGATCGGCCGACCATCAAGTCTGATCGATCGGTTTGGCCCCAACCTGGAAAAACATTATCTGAGTATTCCAATCAGTTTGAAAAAGAACCGATCAATCCTCCAAAATGCTCATTTCCTCTACAGCAAAATTGATCGGTCAGTTTAGACCCGACTAGTTGGATAGTAAGTTTTACTGGTATTCACAATTGAACCACAACTCAAAAATTCTCCACCTTGGTAAAAAATTTTCTCGGATTTGATCATGATCTCCATTGCACACTGTCGATGCCTAAACAACACATCCACAGTGTCCGTATCCATATCCTAGAGACGCACTAAAATACCCTACGGTGCTAATACATTGAAGGTGTGAAACTTCTCAAATCATCTTAACTAAGATTGTGTTTGGTTGACGTATCTATAATTCCAACTACTGTACTTATTACTACAACATGAGATTAATTTATATATGTTTGGTTTATTACACTATAGTCAACTTATATAGTTTTAAATACACCAAGCCTCCTTTTGCTATAATAGATGCTATACCAAAAAATGTGTTAATACTAACAACCGTTGATATTCATGATTGAATGGAAAAGCAGCAACTAAAGGCTAACAACAATAGATTTATGAATAAATTCTACAACATATCAAAAGTTCAAGCAGTGCATAAACTTAGTCACTATAACCAGCTTCTTCAACAAGTCATAATGATTATTCTGCGTATGAATTTTTTTTACTTAAACAACTCTATTCTTAATAGTCATCTATACAAAGTGATATTGAATACCAATATGTTTCTTCTTTGAATGATGAACATGGCCATCATTCATCAAATAGATAGCGTTTTGGCTATCAAAAATATCACCATGCTGGAGTACGAAAAACTAAACTCACTAACAATGCATCGGAGCCAAATTGCCTCCTTGGCGGTCTTTCGTTATAGTTATGCATTCTATCTCTATCGTCGATAGTGCAACTGTGTCTTATATGAAAGCTTTTCAACTCATCGGACCTTTTGATAGTGTGAACACATAAACTATCATAGACGTCTACTTATGCAGGTCACCAATATAATTAGCATCAATATACCACATTGTATCTTTGAATGAATCATCATCCCGCTGAAAGAGATTACCAATGTCCAACGTACCTTATAGGTACCTCAATATCCATGTCACTGTTTATCAATGTTCTTTCCCTAAATTGGTCGTGTAACAACTAACGATATTGAGTGCTTGTGCGATATTTGGGCATGTACACATCATTGAATATATAAAACTTTCGCTTACACTTGCATGTGGCACACGAGCCATGCACTTATGCTCGTAATCGTTATTGGAAGACTACATCGATATCGCCGAAAGTCGAAAGTGTACGGTAAGAGAGATGCTAACTGGCTTAGCACCGCTCATACCATAATAAGAAACCACATTCTCAAGGTAGATCATATGTGTTAACCGAATTGTACTACACTTCTGATCTCTGATAGTTTTCATATCTAAACTTTTCTTTGAGCTGCCTAAATCATTCATCTCAAACTTATCACCCAACTAGAATTCCAGGATATCAATATTTGACATACTCTTTACAGCAATAAGCAAGTCATCCATATATAAATAAATGTATATTATAAAACCATCATAATGGTCCCTAAAGTAGACACAATGATCATACTCACTTCTACTGTATCCATGATCGGTCATGAACGTATCAAACCTCTTATATATCATTGTCTCAACCATTGCTTGAGCCCAGACAAGGACTTCTCAATCTGCACACATGGTCCATATTTCCTTCCATCATGTACCCCTTGTACTACTTCATGTTGATTCAATCATCTAAATCTCCATGCAAGAGCGTCGTCTTCATATCAACTGGCTCTAGGTTAAGATCAAACAACGCCACCATGGCAAACATAATACGGATAGAAGTGTGTTTCACTGCTAGTGAAAATATTTTATTGCAGTCGATATCTTCTTCCTAAAATAGCATTTCACCACCAATCGAATGTCTTGTACCAAGCATTATATGGAGTTTTCTTTCTTCTTATACACCCACTTGCAACCAATTACCTTTTACCCTATGATTCTCACAAAAAAACTCCCAAGTTAGATCCATGTAAAAAGATTTAATTTCTTTACTCATGGTCGCTCCCCATGAGCACGGTCACTATCCTGAACTACCTCTATGTAAGTGATCAGCTAATCACCATCACTTAAAGTTAGTGCATAAGTCACCATCTCCGCATAACCAAATTTGGGGATTTGATAGTCCTCACCCTACTGGCTACCAAGGATTATTTCTTTGGAACCATAACTCTCATTTGATGAATTAATCTACTCTAACAAAGTAGTCTACTCTACTTCTATAGATGCACTAGAAGCATGTAACTTCATCTACACAGGATCACTCTGACCTTCACCCTCATGATTTATCTTTACCCTCTGCTTATTGGAAATAAGCAACAGAGTCTCATTGAAAGTCACATCTCTATTAGTAACAAACGATTACGATCTTCGAGTACCATAATCTGTAGCCCTTAACTTCTGAAGCATACCCCCAAGAATATGTCATTCTCCGCTCACAAGTATAGCTAGCTATTCTTGACGTGATAGTAAGATGGACATCCAAACACTCATAAGATTAAACAATCCGTCAGTTTACTTGACCAAACCTCCTATAGAGTCCTCAAACCTATCATTGTAGCCGGTGATCTCTTCATAAAATAGTATATTAGGTTACAACCTCTGCCCAAAACTCCTTACCCAAGCAATGTGCTCGCTTAGGTAAGGTGTGATTCATCATTTCAATGGCATCATTCTGTTATGGTGTCTCCCTTACTATGAAGTATCTAGTAATGCTGAATTCATTCTCACAGTCCTTCTAAAATTCCTTTGATGTAAATTCTTCTTCATTGTTGTTACAGAGATGCTTAAGCTTCTTACCAATCCCCTTCTCTATCAAATTCTTCTATCACTTGAACGTCTCAAACACCAGATATTTGGTCTTCAATATGGAGACCCAAAACTTCCTAGAGTAGTCATCTATAAAGCACAGAAAGAACCGTAATCCTCACTTTGAAGCAACTCTGGAAGGATCCCAAATCTCTGTATAAATATAATCTAACTTTTTCTTCGTGCAATGAACTATAAAACCAAACTTGGCCTAGTGTTGTTTTCTAAAGACACAATGTTCATAAAAGTCAAGTTTGATACTTTTCATACCTGAGAGCAAATACCGCTTGCTTAATTCAGATATACTTTGCTCACTCATGTAGTCCAGATGCATATGCCACGACTAAGATGAGACTATATATCTATTAATTTTTGACGAGATAGAAATCAACATGCTGTATGTGATTATGATCTAGAAAGAACATAGAGGATTTTGACTTTGTTACCCTTCATAGTGATCACATTTTCTCGAGATACCTTTAAGACTCCACCTTGAATGATGAATTAGTAACCCATTGAGTCCAGAGTACCAAGAGAGATCAAATTCTTATGCAACTCTATATCATGTTCAACCTTAATCAAAGTCTTCACATTACTATTATGCATACATATCCTAGTTTTTTCTTTTTTAATCATCTTGCATGAAACACCATTTTCTATTAAAATTGCACCACTATTCATCTCCAAATATGAAGTGAACAAATCCCTATTTAGACACATGTGATGTGAGCAAGGATCCACTTCTAATTCAGATCCCCATAAATTGTAACTGAGAAAATTGCACCTCCTAATTGATCATGTTGAACCTTAATCAAAGTCCTTACATTACCATTATGCATACAGATCCTAACTTTTTCTTTTTCAATCATCTTGTATGAAACACCATTTTCCATTAAGACTGTACCACAGTTCACCCCCAAATATGAAGTGAACCAATCCCTATCAAGACACATGTGATGTGAGCAAGGATTCACTTCTAATTCAGATCCTCATAAATTGTAACTGACAAAATTGCACCTTCTAATAAATCCTTCGCTACATAAGCTGCATCAAACGACACTCTAGACTGAGCACCATGTCCAAATATATTGTTCTTAGCCTCAAACTTGGAATAATCACTCTTGATATAACCCTTCTTATGATAATAATAGCACTCCATCTCTTTCCTAATCCTAGATTTGGATCTAGGTCTTCTCTTCAAAAAAATAATTGTCTGTCATTCCTATTTTCAAAAATAAGTCAGAACTTTCTACTTGAAAATCTAGAGCTGAAATCTTTTTTTGAACTCAAGTATTGTAGTAGTTTCTTCTAATTCAGTGGTATCTGTGGGTGCAAAAATTGTACCGGACCAGATCAAAGCAGCATGGGCCCGCACAACGGCCCAAATGGGTAAGCCCGCCTGGGCTCACATGGGCCCACTCTACGAGGCTCGCAGATCAAGCCCTACCCCTTATTGGGCCCGAACAACGGCCCAATAAGGGCCCAGCAAGGAGGCCCAGAACCAGTGCCACGTCATCAGCGCCACGTCATCACTGCCATATCGGGCACGTGCCTACGCTATAAAAGGACCCCCAAGGCATCCAGGAGAGGGGTTGGTCATTCGATCAGAGGAAGAGAGGATCCAGAGCCAGAGCCAGAGTCCTCTATTCTCCCTACCTTGTTCTCTTCTAGTTGCTCCGTGCAACCCCACTGTACGAAGCTTCTCTCGGCCTGTCGAGAGAACGCTCAACCCTTTATATTCAAATTATAGTGAAGATCAGGTGGCACCTCTCGCCCGGAGACGTAGGTCGTAAGGCCGAACTCCGTCACCAACCCATGTGTCATCGCTCTTTATTCTCTCTATCTACTCTCCCAACTCTCTAACTCTACAAACCATCAATATTCAATCAAGGCTGTGGGGCGGGGTTCCCGATCAAGGCGGCTCGGAAATTTCCCCCCACAGTATCATTCCTATAGAACAAAGTGGTGACCCAGTGCTTAAAATGATTATGTAAAGAGGCTAGAAAAATAAATGCATTGTCTTTACCTGTAATCTCTACTTCGATATTCAATAATTTTGAATTAATCCAACTAAATTCATTAAGATGTAGGTGGATCAAAATACCTTCCTTCACATGAAACATATAAAGCTGTGGTCAGAGATTTTGTCATGTACTAACTTTTAAGCTTTGACTAAGTCATCATTATCGATTTTTCATACATGACAGTGTACTTTTTCTCATTCGCCAAACACGATCGGATTGTACTGCATGTCTGGAAGTTGTATTCCCAAACCATATCTAACATGCCTATAGGTTTACCCTTTACGTCTATCAAGATTTTTTGTGTAAACCTTATTGAATCAACAGTCCCTTACGCTTACTTACCATAAGCCAAAACTATATTTTCAATAGAACTTCTCCACATCGAACTTGATGTTCGACACCTTTAAGAGATTGATTATCATTTCAATCCGATCAAGAACGAAAATCCCTGCTCTTATACAAGTTTGTTAGCACGCGATAGTAGGCAGCGAGCAACAAAGATCGGATCACTATCGATCCTCCCACGGATCAATCGTAAAACACAACCATAAATCTCAAGCAATAGAAGCAATAAAGCATAAAACAATAAAATCCAATCACAAATCACAACCACATAGAGAGACAAATTTTACATGGAAACCCTTGTGATAGAAAAACCACAGGTGAAGATGATCAAATCCACTATAATCTGAGGAACTAAAGAAGGTACAAGCAATCGCCCACCAACAACAAGAAGACCCTATTCTCCCTAGTGTTTCTCTTCCTCTCAAGAAGTCTCTCTCGTTTCGTCGGCAGCAGCAGCGGTGTCATCGGTTTGCCCTTGAAACATCATTTATATAGTATAGGGTTTACATCACATAAAAGACTGAAACCTAAAAGGAATTAATGGCTTTATGATGCTCAGATCCGATTGGTCGGTTTTGTCTTAAACTGGGAAAACATCGTCATAAATAATTCTGATCGGTCTGAGAAAGAACGATCGGCCTTTCAGATGCCCATTTCATGTATAGCAAAATCGATCAATCGTTTTGGACCAGTTGACCGATCGGATAATAAGTTATCATGGTCTTCACACTTGAGCCACCACTCAACACGTACGAGCCAGGTAGCCAGGACTCTGCTCCAATCATCAAGCCCCACACAACTCATCGCCAATTGTCCAACAGCCTTGAGTATAGGGAAAGCAAAAGGTATTCAAAGAGGGAAAGATAAAGAGAACATGAAGCATAGAAAGAATACGAAAATTATACACATAGTTAGAGGATCCAATCAAGTCGTAAGAGTAGATAGTTTTGTGTCATTGAGGAATGGGTCAAAAGACAATGGTTTGGAATGCTCCATCCCAATAATTTTGTGTCATTGAGGAATGGGCCAAAAGCGCGAGGCCGGTTTCTACAACGTGGCGGTGTTTGCGTTCAGCACCTCTATTCTATTCAGTTGTACACCTCTATTCTATTCAGTTGTATATGGGCAGGAAATCAGATGTATAATTTCGGTGGCTTCTAGAGGGGGCTTGAAAGGCAAGTTATTAGTGCCACCATCTCTTTGCAACCTTTTCATTATGCAATCAAACAAGTTTTCAACTTGAAGTTTAAATTTGAGAAACGCATTGTAGGCTTCAGATTTTTTAAGTAATGGATATAGCCATGTAAATTTATCCGTTATTTTGACTTTGCCCCCCAAATTTTGCCTTGAATTAGACTTTACCCCCCATATTTTTATTAATTAGACTTTACCCCCCAAAACTAACTGTTCCGTCAGCTCACCATCTAAGATGGTGAGCTGACGGAAAAGAAATAAAGTTTTGGGGGGTGAGCTGACGAAACAATTAGTTTTGGGGGGTAAAGTCTAATAAATGAAAAGATGGGGGTTAAAGTCTAATTCAAGGCAAAATTTGGGGGGCAAAGTCAAAATAACCCTAAATTTATTGAAATCAGTTATAAAATTAATAGTAACAATCATGCATTCATTCTTGTGTATCAACAACTATAAATAAATAGCTAGCCTACGACAGCTATGATGCCATATATCAACTAGTGTTTTCAAAACCGGTTCGGTCCAAATCGGTTCAACCGTTTGAACCGTATGAAAATATGTTTTTTTTTATAGATATCTACTAAATTCTTCAATGGAAAGGTTTGATTCCGTTTATTCAAAGACCAAACCGAAACATGTTCCGGTTCCGATGCAAACCGGTTGAACCGTCCGGTCCAGTACGGTTTTCAAAACACTGATATCAACAGCTTTGACTAGCTAGGTTATGACAGATATGACTATGCCATATATTAACAGCTACGACTTGTATCCTAAAACGCCAATACTGAGCTGGCGTTATGCTATAGAGTTCAGAGATGAAGCAGAAGTCATCAGGGGAACTCATCACTTGAATCGAGAGAACTACGTCTCCAATGTAGTAATTCATCCTTGTTAGGTGTTTCGTATTCATTGTCGTGTCGAAGGTGGCCTGGGGTGTTCAGGTCAGGCCATCCCAAGCCCAGTCCTGGCTCGAACTTGTGAGTATATGCCCAAACCTAACCAAGGCCTGACTTAAATAGTTTGAGCTAGGCCCAAACCCGGACTGAAAGTGCTTTATGAAGCCCAAGCACATGTATAACCCAAATTAGCAGTCACTTGTTTTATGGTATATGCCGAAATCATCATCATCATCTTCTTCTTCTTCTTCTTCTTCTTCTTCTTCTTCTTCTCTCTCTCCCCTCTCTCTCTCTCTCTCTCTCTCTCTCCACATACACACGCAAAAGAAGGAAATAACATTGCTTATGATAGGTCTTAAAAGGATATATATATATATATATATATATATATATATATATATATATATATATATATATATATATATATATATATAAAGTAATGCTCCTAAAGTTTTAAGGCATTGAAATTTGGAACATAGATGTGTGTTAAATGCCTATGAAAAATAAAAAGACAAAATATTTGGACTTCGGTTTGGGCTTTGGACTGTGTTAGGGGTTGCCCACAGCTGCCACGTAATGCATTGGGGCTTGAATGCTTGATCCCGGTCCAGTCCCAAGCCCAAGTTAACTCCTCCCATCTAGGCCCAACTCGGTCCCGGCCCAGGCCCGATGGATCTTGGGCTGTAAGACAGATGCCTAATTGTGTTCACGCTCGATATAATCCAAATGACAAGGATGAATCTTCCCCTTGAAAAGCCATAGCTCTTTGATGGAAGCATAGGCACAATGTGAATGTGGTGTGAAGATCTCTGATACTCTCCAGACCCTTCCTGCAAGAGTCACTTCCTCACTTGAATTAGTAGCTCCTCTTATCTTACATTGAAATGTTCGAGTTCTAGGCCTCCCCTCGAAGAAATCCTCAGTCAAAAACTTCTCGTATTCGAGCAGAACAAATGGGATCGATTTGTCTCCAACAAAGGATTCATTTCATGATATGAGTTGGTTTTCTATGACCGGTTTTCAACCTAACATCAGCCCCGCAACCTTTCTCATCTGTGCTTGGGATCGGCAACGGTGGTTTTCTCCAAGAAACTCGATTGGATTCCATTAGTAGCATATACTTCCGAAGTTTCGCCAACTAGAAATTGGTGAAGTCAAAAGTGATAAATTCAGACTCTTGGGATGAAAAATCATTTTCCTTCCAATCTGAATGGCTAGGTAAAGGCTATATTTAGCCGAGGGAAAGGACTTAGGATTAAAGGGCTCCAAAGAAAAGGTTAGTCAATGAAATCAGATGATTACCATGTAAAATACAATCAAGAATAAAAGGAAAATCGATCAAGGAGCATTGTGATCAGGGCTTCGCAAATTGGGAAAGATCAAGGCTTTCCTCAAACCCCTTACTTCAAACCCTAGAAACCTTCCCAAGTAAGCTGATCCAGGGGCTCTAAATATAGCCAATTTAGGATAAACATACCCCCATCATCCGTCATTCGGGCATCCGGTGGATGAGATGAGCCCACTTAAAAATGAGATCCGTCAAAATCTGGGCGATGCTGTGTGCACCACTCCAGAGGCAGTCCACAAAACATCACTATAATTGATGAATCTATGTAAGTTGCAGTTAAATAATAATAAGATCTCAACAAATTAGTCAGTAATCTCTGACAAATATCATAAGCTTTGTTAAGAATAGTCTCACATCGGTAAAGGGGTGAGAGTTCCATGTTTTTATATTATGTTGCCCCCTCCTTCTCATCACCAGTTTTGAGAGGGCATGGGAATCGTAACATGGTATTAGAGCTGGGCTCCACCTCGTCTTTTCTATATGTGGTCTCGTCACACCCTCTTTCTCCCTCCCTCCAATCGAGAGGCGCTCTGCGTGCAGGCCAGTTTTTTTTTTTTATAATCCCTCTCAGCGAGATGAGGGGGGGTTGGGCCTACCCTTACCCGTTTATTAAAAGATAACAAAAGACAAAGAATGCATAAGAGGCACCGACACCAGAGGTGTAAAGACGTCCAACACAGGCCAACAAACTCGCCCTTCACTACAAGCAAGATAAACAAGAAACCCTTGCACCCTAAGACTTGGAATCCCCCGATCTTCCCAGTTCACGGATTTGAGCAAGGAAAGACCCCGTGTCTTTTCCCTCGATAGAAGCCGACAGCCGAAGCTATAGCAAGGATGGTGTTGTCCTTCAGAAAGTCGAAGGGTAGGCTCTGATCCTCCCCATCAAGGATAGCCAATTGATCCTGAAGGTCCTGTTTGGGGGGGTTCATTCTCCCATGGCCCGAATGTGGAGTGTCCTTGATGGAGGACGAGCAGGCTAGTATGGTCGGAGCTTCAGTGCACACCGAGCTAGGCCGTGTTGGTCGGTGATGTATGCCAGTTTCCAAGACTCTAGATTTGGCTCGAAATGAAGCCCTAGATTCAATCGAATCTGACCCTCGATTAACAAGTCTAGAGCTGCGGCGCAAATCCCTCGTAAACGGGGAAGAAGGTATATCTACCACAACATCAGCCACATTTTCAGCATCTATACCATCACCACCAGCTCTTGTAAAATCAACTATTGCATCATCAACAGCTCGTGTAACATCAGCAATTGCAGCACCACTAGCTCGCGTAACAGCAGCTATTGAGAAGCCAGCTTGAATGGGCCTTAACGCAGCAGAAGTCATTGTGGGCTCAAAAATCACGTATTCAATGGCTTCGGAGTGGGGATAGGAACTCAGCCTTCTTCCAAACCAGCCTCAAGGATAGAATGGCTCGTAACAGTATCCATTCTCTCTTGGTCGACGGGCAAGTGCTTTATGATATTTTGATCAAACTAGCTTTGCTGAAATTTTTTCAGCATAGGTGGTCTCGAGATGCTGATTTGCAGGTACAGCTATTAGAAGGCCTAGGTTCTAGGGTAACCCCTGCTATGAATGCTTTCCTAGCTCGGGTCCCCGACCATTATGAGATCCGGAGAGTGGTTTTTGTGGCCCCAGACAACAAGTCGCCTGGCCCCGATGGGTTCAATGGGGAATTTTATAAAGAATGTTGGGAGGTGGTTGGGAGTGATGTAGTCCACGATATCCAAGGATTCTTTTGTTCGGACCGAATGCCGATGGGGTGGAATGATTCAGCGGTAATGCTAATTCCTAAGTCCTCGTCACAAGCGGGACCAAATGATTACCGGCCTATTAGTTTATGCAACCAAAGGTACAAGTATATTGCCAAGATTTTGGCGAACAGGCTTCGCCTCCTCATGCCTTCTCTTATTCGAGAAGAACAATATGCTTTTATTCCGGGGAGGAGGATTCAAGACAACATCCTGTTAGTGAAGGAAGTACTTGTGGGGGGGAATTTCCGAGCCGCCTTGATCGAGAATCCCACCCCCACAGCCTTGATTGAATTTGATGGTTTGTAGAGTTAGAAAGATAGGAGAGTAGATAGAGAGAATAAAGAGTGATGACACAAGGATTGGTGACGGAGTTCAGTCTTACGACCTACGTCTCCGGGCGAGAGGTGCCACCTGATTTTCACTATAATTTATATAAAGTTGGGGAGCGTTCTCTCGACAGGCCGAGAGAAGCTTTTTACAGTGAGGGTTGCACGGAGCAACAAGAAAAGAAACTTGGAGGGGAGAAGTAAAGCTCTAGCTCTGAATCTTCTCTTCCTCTGATTGAATGACCAACCCCCTTCCTGGATGCCTTGGGGGTCCTTTTATAGCGTAGGCACGTGCCCGATATGGCAGTGATGACGTGGCGCTGATGACGTGGCACTGGTTCTGGGCCTCCTTACTGGGCCCTTATTGGGCCGTTGTTCGGGCCCAATAAGGGGTAGGGCTTGATCTGCGAGCCTCGTAGAGTGGGCCCATGTGAGCCCAGGCGGGCTTACCCATTTGGGCCGTTGTGCGGGCCCATGCTGCTTTGATCTGGTCCGGTATAATTTTTGCACCCACAGTTACCCCCTCCCAGTCGGGTCAGGACCCCCTGGGTCGGCTGGGATTCCATGGTGCAAACGCTTTAGGATCCTGGCGCGGTTGGCGAGGGTTGTCGGTGCCGCGGTTCGTATTAGCAGAGCCTTCTTCCGCCGATGCCGAGACCCTTTTTGGCGCGAGCCAAAAAGTCTCGGTTTTGCGAGGGGGTGTTTCCGAAAAAACAGTGCGTTTTCCGACCGAGTGGATACCGAGAGGGTACCGAGTGCATACCGAGTGGGTACCGAGAGCATACCGAGTGGTTACCGAGACCCTTTTGGTGCAAGCCAAAAAGTCTCGGTTTTGCAAGGGGGTGTTTCCGAAAAACCAGTGCGTTTTCCGACCGAGTGGATACCGAGAGGGTACCGAGTGCATACCGAGTGGGTACCGAGAGCATACCGAGTGCATACCGAGAGCATACCGAGAGGGTACCGAGAGCATACCGAGAGCCTTTTGGTGAAAGAAAAACTTTTTTTCTTTTTCCTTTCTTTCTTTCTCTCTTTCCTTTCTTTGCTTCTCTCTTTCTTTTTTTGTTTTTCTCTTTCCTTTCTTGTTTTTGTTTTGCTTGTGCTCTACACAGGAGAATGGGGCCCGGCAAGTGAATGGCGCATCCCGTGAGGCTCTCTTTCCATTCTCTCTCTCTCTCCTTTTCTGTTTTGGCTCACATTCACGTGAGACTGCAGCCCGTTCAGCCCGTGCAGCCCGCTATCTCTTTCCTTTATCTCTCTCTCTTTCCTTTCTCTCTCCCTCTGTTTCTCCTTCACGTGAGAGCGTGAGAGAGCAGCTCTCTGTTTTTTTTTTCTTTTCTTTGTTGTTGGCGCAGTACAGCAGCGGCAGCGTAGAGGCCGCCCACGCTTCGGCGGCACATCCGAGTCGTAAGGGAGGGCCGGCTTCTCCTTCCTCGACCGCACCAGCCCGCCTGCCATGCTCCCTGTTGCTGGACAGAGCGAAGGCGAGGGCGGGGGAGCCGGTCATCATGACCTTCAACTCCTCGAAGGTGACCATCCCGTCGCCGTCCCGATCCACGCCGTCGACCATCTTCCTGCACTGCGCGACCGTTGCGGCCTCCCCGATGCTGCGGAGCACCCGGGCGAGCTCCTCGGCGGAGATGGAGCCGTTGCGGTTGAGGCCGAAGATGGAGAAGGCGTGCCGCAGGTCCTCGAGCGCCGCCGCCGGGTTGACCCTGGCGGTGTTGAGGTCGACGAACTCGCGGAGGCTGATGTAGCCGTCGCCGCCGGAGTCGGCCTCCGACATCATCCGGCGTAGATCCTCCTCGGACGCCGGGTGGCCGAGGCTTTCGAAGATGGCCGCGAGCTCGGAGGAGGAGATCTTGCCGTCTCCGTTGGAATCGAACTTGATGAATACCCGCTCCATCTCCTCCTCCGGAGTCGAAGACGATGTCGGCGTCGCTGAAGCCGACGACGGAGAGCCCGGCGTCGACGGAGTCTCTCCTTCTTTCTCCGTTGTCTTGACCGGCACTGGGTGGAGGAGCACACGTGGGTCTTCATTGTCGGGTGGAAGAGCCCGTGTGGGGGGAATGGGAGTCGGATCTCCCCCCTCCACCTCCTCTTCGTTGCTGCGCGTAACGAGGGAACACATGTGGGGTTCGTCGTCGCTAGGTGGATGAGCGCGTAGGGGGGGTTGGAGACTCAAGAGATATCGGTTTTGAGGCCGGGCTGGTTGGTTGATCAGTTTTCAGGGTGCATGAAACCCGTGTCAATCGGAAGACCGTAGCTCCATTGAGTTGAAACCGATCAGTTTTGAGGTGATTGCTACCGATCGGATCTGATGTAGAGAGGTTGGATGCCAATCAGATCTGAGGGAGAGAGGTTAGCTGCCTACTAGATCTGAGGAAGATAGAGGCGTTCGGGAGGGTTCGTCCGACCCCCCTCCCCCCGGATGGTGCTGAAGCCATGGTAAAGGCCACGCGGGGGTTCGAGTCTCGCCCTCTTTCTCCTCAGCGCGATGGGAGGCGCACATGAGAATCCAGGCCTCGCCCTCTCTTCTCCACAGCACTACGGGAGGGGCACACCGGGGGGGTAGACCCCTCCCCTCTTCTCTGCGTTGGGTTTGTTGTGCAACAAGGCTGGGGAGCATGCGGGGGAGTCAAACCCCTCCTCTCTCCGTCCGGGTCGGCTGCGCGATGTGAGGTGTACCGTCATTACTGTGTAATTATTCTGATGCTAGTCTTCGAAGAAAAAGACCTTGAGACCCTCTGACAGTCATAACTTTTCATACGCATGTCGGATGAATGCGTATAAGGTGCCGTTGCGTAGGCATCGAAGAAACGGTCAAAGTGGACGTGAAACATTGTTCGCCTTGATGTGTAACTTTTCCGTTGCTCAGCTTCGGAGATAAGGCACTCGAAAACCTCTGACAGCCATAACTTTTCATACACGTGTCGGCTCAACGCGTATAAGGTGCCGTTGTGCCGGTGCCGAAAAACCGATCAAAGTGGATGTGAAACATCGTATACCTTGACGAGTAACTTTTCCGGTAATCACCTTCATAAAGAGATGACTCTAAAGAACGCGTTGACCGAGTGTCCTACGCGCGTCTTGAAGAGGCATCGATACGCGGTAACTCATTCGTCTCTGTTCGACACCCAACTGCACCTAGTTACTGTATTCACTAGGGACTGCAGTCGGGCCCTAGTGATGACGCGGCGGTTACCACGAGTCCACCCCCAGATAAGAAGGAGGAATTTTGCTTGTGAAGTTTGTACGGCCAACTCAATAGGTTAAGTTGAGATGCTATTCAACCAACCCAATGGAAGATAACTCTTCGTCTTTGGCTGATCCTTGCGTGCGAATGCCACTTGAATTGGATTGACTAATAAGTTTGGATGGCGCCGAGCACCCCCCCTCTCAGTTTTCCGTCGAAATCGAGGGGTGGGCTGCTGACGGTGTGCCGTCGCACCCTCCCCACTTGGTTTTTCTGCGAAACCGAGGGGGGGCTGCTTGTTGATGTCGACACATACCCCCTATTGGTTTTCTGACGAAACCGAGGAGTGGTTGTAGCTGATGGTGTGCCGTCACCCCTTCCCCACTCGGTTTTTATGCGAAACCGAGGGAGGGCTGCTTGTTGATGGCGACACACATCCCCTCTCGGTTTTCTGACGAAACCGAGGGGTGTGCTGATGGTGTGCCGTCACCCCCTCCCCACTCGGTTTTTGTGCGAAACCGAGGGAGGGTTGCTCGTTGATGCCGACACACACCCCCTCTCGGTTTTCTGACGAAACCGAGGGGTGTGCTGCTGATGGTGTGCCGTCACCCCTTCCCCACTCGGTTTTTGTGCGAAACCGAGGGAGGGTTGCTTGTTGATGCCGACACACACCCCCTCTCGGTTTTCTGACGAAACTGAGGGGTGAGCTGATGGTGTGCCGTCACCCCCTCCCCACTCGGTTTTTGTGCGAAACCGAAGGAGGGTTGCTTGTTGATGCCGACACACACCCCCTCTCGGTTTTTTGATGAAACCGAGGGGTGTGCAGCTGATGGTGTGCCGTCACCCCTTCCCCACTCGGTTTTTATGCGAAACCGAGGGAGGGCTGCTTGTTGATGCCGACACACATCCCCTCTCGGTTTTCTGACGAAACCGAGGGGTGTGCTGATGGTGTGCCGTCACCCCCTCCCCACTCGGTTTTTGTGCGAAACCGAGGGAGGGTTGCTCGTTGATGCCGACACACACCCCCTCTCGGTTTTCTGACGAAACCGAGGGGTGTGCTGATGGTGTGCCGTCACCCCCTCCCCAATCGGTTTTTGTGCGAACCGAGGGGGGGCTGTTTGTTGATGCCGACACACACCCCCTCTTAGTTTTCTGACGAAACCGATCGAGGGGTGGTTGTTGATGGTGTGCCGTCACCCCCTCCCCACTCGGTTTTTGTGCGAAACCGAGGGGGGGCTGCTTGTTGATGCCAACACACACCCCTTCTCGGTTTTCTGTCGAAACCGAGAGGTATATTACTGATGGTGTGCCGTTACCCCCTTCCCACTCGGTTTTTGTGCGAAACCGATGGGGGGTTGCTTGTTGATGCCGACACACACCCCCTCTCGGTTTTCTGACGAAACCGAGGGGTGTGCTGATGGTGTGCCGTCACCCCCTCCCCACTCGGTTTTTGTGCGAAACCGAGGGGGGGTTGCTTGTTGATGCCGACACACACCCCCTCTCGGTTTTTTTGACGAAACCGAGGGGTGTGCTGCTGATGGTGTGCCGACACACACCCCCTCTCGGTTTTTGACGAAACCGAGGGGTGTGCTGCTGATGGTGTGCCGTCACCTCTTCCCTACTCGGTTTTTGTGCGAAACCGAGGGGGGGCTGCTTGTTGGTGCCGACACACACCCCCTCTCGGTTTTTTTGACGAAACCGAGGGGTGTGCTGCTGATGGTGTGCCGACACACACCCCCTCTCGGTTTTTGACGAAACCGAGGGGTGTGCTGCTGATGGTGTGCCGTCACCTCTTCCCTACTCGGTTTTTGTGCGAAACCGAGGGGGGGCTGCTTGTTGGTGCCGACACATACCCCCTCTCGGTTTTCTGACGAAACCGAGGGGTGTGCTGATGGTGTGCTGTCACCTCTTCCCTACTCGGTTTTTGTGCGAAACCGAGGGGGGGCTGCTTGTTGGTGCCGACACACACCCCCTCTCGGTTTTCTGACGAAACCGAGGGGTGTGCTGATGGTGTGCCGTCACCCCCCCTCCCCACTCGGTTTTTGTGCGAAATCGAGGGGGGGATGCTTGTTGGTGCCGACACCCCATTATTGGGGCTGCTAGAAGAGGCCAAAAAGTGTCAGTATTGAAAATAGTGTATTTTTCGAATTTCAGCCCCATTTGAAACCGACACTTTTTCGGTAAAACGCTGGTGCGCGGGGATGTCGGCGAGGGACAATGCTATATTCGAGGGGGTTTTTCAGAGATAATCTAGGATGGCGCCACGTGATGGCCAGCCGGTCTTCACCCAATGTATTACCGCACCTGATTACTGTATTCACCAGGTACTACGGTCACGTGAGGGTGTTGACTTGGCCAGGATCAAGGAGGCACCATTTTATCCCATATTACCCACCGTCGACTGCACTAGCGTGGAGACATGCACTAACAGAGTCAGACCAACCACCCCCTGACCAGTTTGGAACCGTTAGTCGTCGAAAAAAAAAGGTGATGGCCAGTGACAATCTGATGCTTGGACCTGAGTGACAAGACTAAGCTTGGACTTTTGATCGAATGCCAATATGTCGGCGACGACGTCTCGGACTTTGTCTTCGAATACTAAGGGCTGGGCCTTGGGCCTGAGAGTGCCGAGGCATTGGTCGCCTCGGACTTTGTCATCGAGTGCCAAGGGCTAGGCCTTGGGCTTGTAGAGTGCCGAGGCATTGGTCGCCTCGAACTTTGCCTTCAAGTGCCAAGGGTAGGGCCTTGGGCTTGTAGCATGTCAAAGCGGCGACGTCTGCCTTGGACTTATTCTCATCGCCTCAGATGAGTATAGTTGATAGTTTAGCTTGACTTGGATTGTCAGGAGCATTTTTATCGGACATTCGCCTTGAAAGGGCGTAGTCGAATTGCCTTCGAGCTTCCAGCTTGAATGGGCGGAATCGAAGGTCTTTGGTTGACCTGGGTTGCCAGGAGCCTCTTTATCGGACTTTAGCCTTGAGAGGGCGTAGCCGAATTGCCTTCGAGCTTCTGACTTGAATGGGCGGAATCGAATGTCTTTGGTTGACCTGGGTTGCCAGGAGCCTTTTTATCGGACTTTAGCCTCGAGAGGGCGTAGCCGAATTGCCTTCGAGCTTCCGACTTGAATGGGCGGAATCGAAGGTCTCTGGTTGACCTGGGTTGCCAGGAGCCTTTTTATCGGACTTTAGCCTCGAGAGGGCGTAGCCGAATTGCCTTCGAGCTTCCGACTTGAACGGGCGGAATCGAAGGTCTTTGGTTGACCTGGGTTGCCAGGAGCCTTTTTATCGGACTTTAGCCTCGAGCGGGCGTAGCCGAATTGCCTTCGAGCTTCTGACTTGAATGGGCGGAATCGAAGGTCTTTGGTTGACCTTGGTTGCCAGGAGCCTTTTTATCGGACTTTAGCCTCGAGAGGGCGTAGCCGAATTGCCTTCGAGCTTCCGACTTGAATGGGCGGAATCGAAGGTCTTTGGTTGACCTGGGTTGCCAGGAGCCTTTTTATCGGACTTTAGCCTCGAGCGGGCGTAGCCGAATTGCCTTCGAGCTTCCGACTTGAATGGGCGGAATCAAAGGTCTTTGGTTGACCTGGGTTGCCAGGAGCCTTTTTATCGGACTTTAGCCTCGAGCGGGCGTAGCCGAATTGCCTTCGAGCTTCCGACTTGAATGGGCGGAATCAAAGGTCTTTGGTTGACCTGGGTTGCCAGGAGCCTTTTTATCGGACTTTAGCCTCGAGAGGGCGTAGCCGAATTACCTTCGGGCTTTCGACTTGAATGGGCGGAATTGAAGGTCTTTAGTTGACCTGGTTTGCCAGGAGCCTTTTTTTTTGCCTTAATATGGTGGAATCGAACTTCGAGAGATTTGATTTTGAGAAAAAAAGGACACTTTATTGATATAACAAAGTTGCAGTTACACTTTTTCAGAGGTTGCCCCGCGGCATCCACGTATTACATTGACTTTCTTTTCTCTACTGCTGCAACCTCTCCTACTCTCGACCTGGTTCCTTATTAGCGAGGTAGCCATCGAGCCGCCCTTCTTGGATCAGGTCTTCGATGTGATGCTTTAGCTTTCGACATGTAGAGGTTGGGTGGCCATGGCTGCGATGAAACTCACAGTAGGCTGTCGTATCTCCCGCCTGGTCGGAATTTGGAGGGAGAGGCTGTGGCCACTTGCAAAAGGGCTCGTTCTGTAAGTAGGCGAAGATGTCTTCAATGGAGGTGTTCAGCTTAGTGAACACCCTTTGCTCCCTTGGAGTTCGCCTCTTTTCTGCTGGAGGGGCTTTCGGATCTTCATTGTACCTTTTGGCCTGGGCCTTTTGGTCGGACGCAGCATGGGCAGACTTCTTGTAGCGTGCTTCATTAGGAGCTTCATCATCTTTCTTATGTCGGGAGTCACGATACTCGCGGGGCTCGCGTAATCTTCTGACCTGCTGATTGTCTTCCACCTCTATTTCCCGTTGTACGCGCTTGAACATTGCCTCTAAGGTACTGGGAGGGTACCGGATGAAGTCGGTGTAGACGTGGAGCTCTGGCCGGATAGCATTCTGGAATGCCAGCATGATGGCCTCCTCATTCTGGGACCGACCGGTGAGCTCAGAGTGCTCATTACGAAACCTCATCGTGAAGCTCCTTAGAGACTCATCGGAGCCCATCTTCAGCCGGTAGAGTGTATCCAGCTTCTTTTCCGGCTTTAAGTTTAGCCGGTAATGGTCCATAAAGAGTTCAGCCAATTCTTTGAATGTGGTCACCATACCAGTAGGCAGTGTGTAGTACCAGTCGAGGGCAGGTCCCTCGAGGCTTCCCGCAAACATACGGCAAAGAACATGGTTCTCATACTCGTACGGCGTCAGGGCCTGCTTGTAGGCTAGGATATGGAGAGCAGGGTCTCCCTTGATGCAGTTGAACTTTGGCAGGCTCGGTGTTCGCCAACCCATAGGAAATGGGGTTACTAGAACCTGGGGATGCAGTGGCCCCACCGAGGTGATTAGCTGTCTACGGTCTTGATGACGGCGTCCCATGTCGGCGGTATGCCTTAATCGGTTGAGCAGCTCGCGGGCATTTGTTGCTTTCATGTGCGGAGGGATAGAACGTCCAGTGGACCTTGTTGACTGAGGCGATCCTTCTCGGCGATAACTTAGTGCACCGTCGACATCGAGGCGATCCCACACCGTTTGCCTTGGTGCTTGTGTGGACACCTGACGCCTCTCGATCCGCGGCACATACGGTTCTTCAAGATGATGACTCGCAGCTGGGTGAGTCTTCAGTGGGCCTTCAGTCGCAGCGGGAGAGTTGAGGATCATAACCCCCGCCCTCTCAGCTGCTTTCTTCAAGGAGTCTCTCTCTTGTTCGAGGGCCGCATTCTTCTTGATGAGATTTAACAGCTGGAAGTCAGCAGCCGAGATCTCATATGTAGCCTGAGGCTCGTTCCCTTGAACAGCAGGTTCTTTGCCGAACCGAAGCCTCGAGAATGATGGGTCTCGCCGATCGCTGTGCCCTTCTGGAAGGCTGCCTTGCGGCCCCAGTCGTTCACGAACCTTTCTTCGGTTGGTTGCAACCGAGACTTCTTGTTCTTCTTCGATCAGTATATCATTTATTCGTTCAGCACCCGCCTTTGGTGGGTTGGTGCTGGCCTTCACCATCGAGCGTGTTGATGTCGGCGTGATGATGGCGTCGATGTTGATTTGGATGAGGACTTGTGGCTCGTCACCACAAGTTGAATAGGAGTCAGTAGAGGTGTGGGTAAGACCTCTAACGATATCCCACAGACGGCGCCAAAGATTGTGGGGGGGAATTTCCGAGCCGCCTTGATCGAGAATCCCACCCCCACAGCCTTGATTGAATTTGATGGTTTGTAGAGTTAGAAAGATAGGAGAGTAGATAGAGAGAATAAAGAGTGATGACACAAGGATTGGTGACGGAGTTCAGTCTTACGACCTACGTCTCCGGGCGAGAGGTGCCACCTGATTTTCACTATAATTTATATAAAGTTGGGGAGCGTTCTCTCGACAGGCCGAGAGAAGCTTTTTACAGTGAGGGTTGCACGGAGCAACAAGAAAAGAAACTTGGAGGGGAGAAGTAAAGCTCTAGCTCTGAATCTTCTCTTCCTCTGATTGAATGACCAACCCCCTTCCTGGATGCCTTGGGGGTCCTTTTATAGCGTAGGCACGTGCCCGATATGGCAGTGATGACGTGGCGCTGATGACGTGGCACTGGTTCTGGGCCTCCTTACTGGGCCCTTATTGGGCCGTTGTTCGGGCCCAATAAGGGGTAGGGCTTGATCTGCGAGCCTCGTAGAGTGGGCCCATGTGAGCCCAGGCGGGCTTACCCATTTGGGCCGTTGTGCGGGCCCATGCTGCTTTGATCTGGTCCGGTACAATTTTTGCACCCACAGTACTTCATTCCTTACACAGGGCATCTAAGAGGAGGTCTGCTTTGGCCGTGAAGGCGTGTGACGACCAAGATCCAATAGCCAATAACCAAGAGCCAAGACTCCTGACGCTGGGATGCCAAGATGAATGAGGTGAGATGAGTTGTACAAGGCCACGAGTTAGTCACACATCGCTTGGAGAGGAGGAGATCCTGAGCTACTTATATAATTTTCCCTCCCAAACATAGAAGACGTGTTTTAAAACCGTGCGTCGCTACGGATTTCGTAAGAACTCCGTAGTTAAGCGTGCTCGGGCAAGAGCAGTACTAGGATGGGTGACCACCTTGGGAAGTTCTCGTGCGGGCACGGGCAAAGCAGACAAAATCATGTGTGTTTGGGGTGGATGTTACAAAATGGTATCAGAGCCAGTTCTCCTCGCGACAGGGGGGTCTAACCCTACACGAGGACATGTAGCCCTAAGAGAGGTGGATTGTGACGACCAAGATCCAATAGCAAATAACCAAGAGCCAAGAATCCTGAGGCTGGGATGCCAAGATGGATGAGGTGAGGTTAGGTGAGGTGAGGTGTACAAGGCCACGAGTTAGCCCCGCATCGCCTGGAGAGAAGAAGATTCTGAGCTACTTATATAATTTTCCCTCCCAAACATAGAAAACGTATTTTAAAACCGTGTGCCGCTACAGATTTTGTAAGAACTCCGTAGTTAAACGTGCTCGGGCAAGAGCATTACTAGGATGGGTGACCACCCTGGGAAGTCCTCGTGCGGGCACGGACAAAGTGGACAAAATCTTGTGTGTTTGGGGCAGATGTTACAAGGCGAATATTGACAAAGCCTTTGATCGTGTTCAATGGGAAGCTTTGCTTGTCATTTTGACTCGTCTGGGGTTCCATATGGTGTGGATCGAATGGGTAATGCAGTGCGTGCAGACACCGGCTATGAGACTCCTAATTAATGGAGAAGAGACATCGGTTTTTCACCCTAGTTGTGGTCTCCGGCAGGGTTACCCCTTTATCACCTTATTTGTTCCTATTGGTCACTCAGGTGATCCATTGGGAATTGGAGAAAAGCGTGGAGACAGGAGATATAGAGGGGTTCATGACCCCTAGGCACGAGCTTCCTATGACTGCCATTGCTTATGTCGATGATTTCCTCTTCTTTTCTCGTGTGACGTTGCTAGATGCATGGGGGCTTCAAAAGGTTTTCCAATGTGTGGCATTGAGCACGGGCCTTCATATTAATCCATCGAAATCGTGTATCAAGTTCCCAAAATGGTGCCTCGGGGGATGCGGAAGAGGATCGTGGAGGCTTTGAATATTCGAGAAGAGGAGTCTGTGTGGTCCCACCTAGGCGTTCCTATCAATGGGGGTCGGGTTTCTGGTTCGCAGTTTACATTCCTATTGGGTAAGATGGAGTCCCAGTTGGCGGGGTGGAAGGCCAAGACACTATCACAAGCAGGTCGATTGGGTCTTATTAAATCCGTTCTTTCCTCCATCCCAGTTCATGTCTTCTGGAGGAGTACCTTTGGGCATACTCAGGAGAATGGATCGGATTTGTAAAGCTTTTTCTTGAGGCCATTCAAGAGCTGGAAGACACTTGCATCTGATCTCGTGGGATACTATAACTTTAGAGAGGAGTGCGGGTGGTCTTCACCTCCAATCTTTCTCCACTATACAGGTTCAACATGATATCGCCACTATGCAGTACCTATTGACTACGCAACACGTGGGAGCTAACTGGATACGTGCTAAGTATGGTCTCTCACTTGAGTCTTGGCAACTTGGTGATGGTAGGAGTCCCTCCTCCAGGTTGGCGGGGGTTTTGCGTCGTGTCACGGTGTTGGGGGAGGATGTTGGGCAACTAAGGCCTAAGTATGTACATTTGCTTAAGATCCTTCAAGAAAATCTGATTCCGAGGTCAAAGGCGAATCCATCTTGGTGGGGCGCTAGCATTTGGAAGCTAAGAGTGCCTCCCCGAGTGCAGCTCTTCCTGTGGAAGGTGATGCATGGTGTATTGCCGACGAGTGTGCTGCTCTGACATAGACTACGCTTGGGTTTTGGGGGGTGTCTTTGGTGTGATGACCCTGAGGAGGATATAGAGCATGTCTTTTGGGCATGTCCAAAAGCGAGGGAGTTTTGGTTTTGCTTGCTGAAACAGTCTGGTTTTGGATATTTTCAAGTTGGAGATTCTGCGCCCGCCTTCTCGTTTGGAATGGAAGAGTTCTCACCTAATTCCAAGTGAAATCCTAGCCGTGGCTATGTGGGGTTTATGGAAGGCTAGGTGTGAGAGATTATTTCAAAACAAGCCTTGTCGTGCGCCGGAGGTGGTGAGAAGTGGGGTGGTTCTTGCCCATCAATTTGTATGTTGGCAAGTTTCTATCGGGCCCGTAAATGTGAGGGGACGAGATGGGTCGTATGTAACTTGGGCGGACAGCGCCTTCCGTTCACCGGATGTCTTTGGTAGTGGGGATTGGGTTATGGAAACACCTACGGGCCTGGGGCTTGGGTTATGGCAACACCTACGGGCCAATTGTGCGCGGCTGCGGCTTTCCTCTGTCGTGTGAGTTCCTCCCTTCAAGCTGAGTTGTGGGCTTTGAAAGGGCGTTTCGAGGAGCTTGTTCATCGGGGCGCGAGTAAGGTGGATGTGTATACTGATGCATCCCAAGCCAAGGATGCCTTAGTGCTTGGTAAGGGAAGCTCCAAGAAAGAGTTCCATATCATATCCGCTTGTCTTATGGATTGGGGACATTCGCCAGAGACTCAGGTGCATTGGGTTCCACGTACTAGCAATAGTGTGGCTCATTGGTTAGCGCAGGAGACCCTTAGGAGTGGGCATGAGGGGTTCTGGGAGCATGTCTTTCCTAGTGTTCTGCCAGCCATGGTTAGGGATGACTTAGCAACCTTGTAATCAAGGCTACTGTCTCGTGTACCAAAAAAAAAAGCTATGTTGGCTGTGTTAATAGCAGCATCATCAACTACAGCAATTGCAGCATAGCCTACAATTTCACCTCCAGCATCCATTGCAGCAACATCAGCTGCTACAACAACGCCAACATTGGCCACAAGATTTGCGGCAACACCATCTCTTGCAGCACCAGCAGCACCTTCAATTGCAGCACCCGCAGCCTGCGTAACATTAGCAATAGCATCTGATTCTGCCGTACCAACAACAACTTCCGCACTAGCAGTTTTAGAAATAGCACTATGATCGACTCCTAGGAGTAATCTATTAGCATATTCCTCAGTCACGACCCTCCCAATATCAGCAACATGCCTACCAACAGCATCAGAATCACTATCCTCGTGGCTCCCCAAGACATCAAATCTAGAGCCACTCCCTAGATTTGGAACACTGGGTACAAGGGGGCTTGCCTTTCTTTGTTTTCACCACTTGAATCCACGAATTGGAATCCGGATGCACTTGCAAAGTGGGTGAATGACCCCCACTAGGATTAGCCCCTGCCTCACTATGACTTAGGATATTCCTAGTTGGCCTCCATCCCTGCTTGGCAAGAATAGTCCCCAACCAATGAAAGGTTTTTCATTTGTTCGAGATTTTAGGATGGATAGAACAAGCATCTTCGTTATAATCAAACGACTGGCAGACTCTGCATCGAAGAGGCTTCCAATCATACACGATCCTTTGCCTATATAGAAGAGTACATGTATCATTTCGAGCTTCAACTTCATTGCGGAGGGCATCCTCGATGTTGACCTCCACACAAATCCATACTAGTTCATCTGTCCTCCTTCTTTGTGTGCAACAGCGGCAGCCGTAGGGCATTCATCCCAATCGAGATGTCCAAAACACTCCCCATTCGACTAAGAGCATCGAAAGGCCAAAGTTTTTCTGGAAGATTAAGAAATCTGTCCCATAGAAGGACTTTAGATAAGAACTCTCTCCCATATTGTTGATCACTAACCCAGTACTTCTTGAGAATAATGGGTCTTCCTTGAAAATGCCACGGCCCCCCATTCAATATTCTATCACAGTCATTTGCATTATAAAATCTAAATAGGAAGATTCCGTTCTCGCGAGAAAACAATTCCAGGTTGCCATAGTCTTACCACTGTAGCCTTGAAAAGAGGAAAGAAAGGCCTCTTCCCTAGGACAAATCCCACAAGGGAATGGGTCTAGAAACTCTCAGTCTTAGCAAGTTCTTCCCTTGGGCAAATAGCAACTTTTTTACCCTCAAAGACACTAGGCTCTATGAACAAAAGCTTTAATTATTCGGCTGACAGAGCAAAGGATGAGAAGGTTGAAGAAGGAACCCAAGCATACCTGCTACTCTGTGCGGAGAAGAGACACTTGCAGTTTCAGATTGCACACCAAATCCTTTAGTTGCAGATTGCACACCAAATCCTGCGTTCTGGCCTGATTCAGGCCTAGCTACAAATAGTTGGTGGGCATCTGGGCAAGCTGTGATTGATACTCTCCTAGGAGAAGAATCACCTGCTGGCATTGAATTCACTCCACTTCTTACAGATTGGCATGATCCAGGCATACCTGCAAGCACTTGGTGGACACTGCATCTAGGGTTGTGTTGGGTAAATTGTAGGGGCGGAAACTCCTCCTCCAAATCCACTTCAATCGAGCCCACCTCCACTCCGATAAAGGGGTGGGAGTTCCATGTCTTTATATTATGTTACCCACTCCCTCTCATCACCGGTTTTGAGGAGATAAGGGAATCGTAACCAGCTTTTATAATCATCAAACATAAATATTCTGGTTTTATCGTTAAATATTATCAAAACTCATGCTTCTGGAAGCCATAGAGAGGCAAAAATAGCGTTGTCATGGTTACTTCAGTCCAGGATGAAGCTATCCACTCTCACAGTAACGTGCCAACTCTCCTTCTCTCTCTTCTACTTTGACTCCTCTCTTTTGTTTACTGGACCATATTGTGAAGCCTCATGCTTTTGGTACCAATAGATAGGCAAAAATAATGTCAGCATGGATGCTTCAATTCAGCATGAAGATGCTCTCTCTAATATCAATTATACCAACTCTCCTCTCTCTTCTACGTTGACTCCTCTCTTTTCT
Organism: Chamaelirium japonicum; assembly: GCA_947650365.1. Taxonomy (NCBI): domain Eukaryota; kingdom Viridiplantae; phylum Streptophyta; class Magnoliopsida; order Liliales; family Melanthiaceae; genus Chamaelirium; species Chamaelirium japonicum. The sequence goes on from OX393558.1 coordinate 5,301,933, forward strand.
TTATAAATCTATATATACTCCCACATCCAGAGCTACATCTCTCTCTCCACGATCCTGTTGTAGCATCTTAGCTATATCCTCTACCTTGATCCCACAATATCCTCATTTAAGGTGTCTTAATTTAGTTAAGATGCAGCACCTCGTTCTCTCGATTTTCTTTTCACTCTTAAGAGGCGATCGAACACCGCTAAGTTGAGATTTGATTTGGCCGCCATCACGCTTAGTGTTATTGACTTATTGCTTGTGCCGATCATGAGAGTTACTATACTCCATATGGGTGAGGAGGATACCGAGTGATTCTTTTCTCAAAAGAATCGAATAGGATTGACATTACATATTCTCGGCACGACGTCATATGTAGCCATATTTATTAGCTATATCTTAGGTTTTGCTTCTATTTTTGCAATCATGTAGTTCCTTGGTGGAGCTTCATGTGTTCACTTCCATCTGTTATCCCTGATGATATCGTACTTTCTTTTCGGATTTGCATTTCTTCTGATGACTTTGGTCATCGCATGGATGGTATGTATGACTTTATTTTATGAGGACATGCATGGATTTCCTGACTGTCGGTGCGTCCGATCCTGAGATGGAGTAATCCTAAGGCCTAGGTCCATGTTTGATGCACTATTGATGGGCTAACTAATATTACAGTTTGCTATATATTTTCAGTAGGCATTGCATGAGTTATCTACTTTTGAGTGTGTATATATTCATATTGCTATGTTTTTTGAGTATATATTGTATGATTTATCTACTTTAAGTGTTATATTTATATACATCATGTAAACGTGAATATTATGTATGAGATTATATGCTCTATTATAACCTCTTTTTTTATATAAGTGCGGGGAGGGTTAGGTAGACCCCTACATGCATTAAAGTAAAGGATCATGTCTAAAGTTACAAAAACAAAGAGGCAAAAGAAACAATCAAACCCAACACTACATAATCCCTTATGTGCAAAAGCCTCAAAAAGTAACCCCAGCCCAGAGGCCCGACACTTGTCGGCTAAGGTAATGATCTGGCATGACTAAGTCTCCTCCTTACATAGTACTTGCCCAAAAGGCATCCAAAATGAGAATGAGTCCAATCGGCTCACTGTCATTCCTCCTCTCTATCTATATCTAATGGCTCTGGACAACCCGTTGGGATTAGTACCCAGTATCTAGATAAAGAGTGACTGAGAGTAGTGGTTTGGTTGGTGTTTTGACTGCAAAAAAAAAAAGGCATCCAAAATGGTTAGCATTCACCAATATAGACCTAAACAAATATCTAGATTGCCTAAAAATTATTTTCTTTCAAACCAAATCGACCACAACAGAGTTGTAGCATGCCTATCCCAATCCTTCTACCTCGCAGAGGGGATATGAGTGAGCCTCCAATCTAGGAGAAAGAGAAATAGGCAAGGGGAGAGGGCCAAAGGTAGGGAAGGTGGGTTGTCGTAGAGGCTTGATAGCATTGCTATCTAGGAAAATATGGTCTGCATTGCAATGTAGGAAAATATTATCAATGTTTTCTAGATCAGCATAGTTCCACTAGGATACCCCTGGAAGCTAGGAAGTCAATTGTTGGAAGTCTACCTGAGAAAGCAACCAGAGGAAGGCCTTGACCTTGAGGAGGCTTTTACCTTCCAGATGATGTCAGCTTGGGGCCATAAGATCCTAGAAATGGAAAGATTTGTGTATATGTATCTAACATTGAAATGAGTATCCCATATCCACCTGATGGAATCCTTGGATTGGGTGTCATGGATTGTTAGAAACGACTGAAGAAGGGAGGTAAGAGGGAGTAGGTTTGGGTTCCTTCTAAAGTGTTGGTTCCAGGTGTAAGAAATCTCCATACAGAGATCTAATCAAACCAAATAAGATCCGACACGAAGATCGGATCTAACTATAGCTGAAGTGAAGAGATGTACCTCTGGCCATAATGCGCTGGGTGACGAACCGCAGGTAGATGCCTCCTCGATGCGATGCATCTCCCACATAGTCGAAATCCTCATCGTTCTCCTTACGCCGTAGCCATCGCAAGATCGGAAGATAAGGAAGGAAATGGAGAGCTGTTTATGGTTTAGTTCTTGGCCGTCAAGAGATTGGATGAGATACCTAATAGATGGGAGGTATCTTATTTATAACTAAACTAGGACACCATCCCAAAACCCTAATAACCAGAATCAATCCAACAATCCACTGGATTGATTCTAAGGGCTAGGACTCATCACTTAACCACATCATTAACGAGTACAGCTTTAGTTAAGGCCCATTAGGTTTTAAACCCAAAAGCCCATGGTGGATTTGTACCGGGCCATCCTCATACCACAAGCGGCTAACCGAACACTCCCCCACTTGGACCTATAAACACACATTTGAAAAACATCCATTTGTTTTAAAAAGAAAACAAAACTCTAATAGAACAAAAGTGATAAAAACTTTAGTATACACATACGAAAAATTCTGAAAAACAAAAGCACCAGTAATGCCTTATATGGTATCCTTTAGTTTAAACTGAAGACACTAACTATATGAATCATGATTGTCCTGTCCTAACAAATAAACATTTCCTTCCATATATTACATTGAAGCATGATCAGTCCAATTAAATAATTTATATGATGAATTACTTTATGAGTGAATGTATGTTTTACTCTGTGTCAAAACTATATGTCTCAAACTTTAATGCACAAATAGAGATAATTATACTTTATTTACTGCAGTAAAAAAATAATAGGCTCATAATATATAATCTTTAAGAATACAATAAGCTAATCAGACCGATCCGATCCACATGACCCCTATAAAGGTTTAGTCATAATCATTTAGTCAGTGGATTAACTACCATAAAAGCTCGGTACCAATATACTCAATCTGAACCTTGTCTTTTGCTATATCATCTTTAATAATAAAGTACTTTATGTCGATGTGCTTGTTTTGACTTTCACTTTTGTTGTTCTTGGAGAAGAACACTATAATAAGATTATCATAGTAGATCTTTAGAGATCTGGATATAGAATCCATGATCCTTATCCCTGTGATAAAATTCATTAGCCAAGAGACCTATGTGGTTGCCTCGTAAAGTACAACATACTTTGCCTCCATAGTCGACGACTTCGTAATGGTCTGCTTAGTGCTCTTCTAGAAGACAGCACCACCAACTAAAAGGTAGATATAACCCGATGTCGTCTTTTTGGAGTTAATGCAACCCGTAAAGTCTAAATCAGAGTACCCTATTAGCTCTAAATGATTAGTGTGACTGTATATAAGCATGAAGTCCTTGGTCCCTTGTAAATATCTCATGACCTTCTTAGCAGCCCTCCAATGATCCATATTAGGATCACTCTGGTACATTTCTAATATCCCTACAGCAAATCCAATGTTTGGTCTTATGTAGACCTCTAAATACATCAAACTGTCAACTATAGATGCATATGGAATATTAGCCAGAGCCTCGCTTTCAAGAGAGGTTTTTGGGCATTGGGACAAACTGAATCTATCACTCTTACAATAGAAGCAATGCTGGGTAAGCAATTCTGCATATTAAACCTTTTCAGAACTTTGTTAACATAGGCCTTTTAAGACAATCTTAGAACCCTTTAAGATCGATCCCTCTGGATCTTTATCCCTATAACATAGGATGCCTCACGTAAATATTTCATATCAAAGTTCTGTGAGAGAAAATGCTTCGTCTCACGTAGTATCCTCAAGTCATTGCTGGCTAGCAGAATATCATCTACATATAAGAATAGAAATATGTAACGGCTCCTACTAGTTTTAAGGTATATACACCCATCCATAGTGTTCTCCACAAAACCTAAAGGACTTATGACATTGTGGAATTTTAAATACCACTGTTGAAAAGCTTATTTTAGTCCGTATATAGACTTCTTGAGTCTACAAACTAGCTGACTCCCTTTATCTGAAGTAAAGCCTTTAGGTTAGAACATGTATACCTCCTCCTTAAGATCCCCATTTAGAAAGGCTATTTTCACATCCATCTATTGTAGCTCTATGTCATAATGAGCTACCAAAACCATGATTATCCTTAATGAATCCTTCTTAAAAATCAAAGAGAATGTGTCATGATAATCAATATCGATCCTTTGAGTGAATCCTTTGGCCATAAATCGTGCTTTATGTCTTTCGATATTACCAGAGGTATCCGTTTTGGTTTTATAAATCTATTTACAGCCACTTGACTTAGCACCTTTAGGTAACTTTAATAGATCCCAGACTTGATTGTCAGTCATGGATTTCAACTCTTCTAGCATGACATCATACCATTTTGTAGAGTTACCTCTACTCATGGCTTGTGAAAATGTTTATGGGTCTTGAATAAGTCCAACTGAGTCATTGGACTCTTGCAGATATACCTCCTAGTCATTAGAAATTACAGATTTTCTTTTCTTGAGGACCTCCTAGTTTCTGTTGGTACCACAACTTGTGGTTTTGGAGTGACAGCTGCAATAAGTTCTATGGCAACCTACTCCTTTTGGGCTATGAGGTCCTGGGATAGTTGCTCATGGATCACCTGAGGTGGTTCTTCCTGATGAGCAATTTGTCCACCTTTAATTACGGGTATAATTACTGAAACTCGTATTTTCTCAAACACAATTGATTGTGTTGGGACACTCCCACTGAGGCTGTCATCCTTAAAAAATCTGGTATTTCTAGCTTATACGACTTTAGGAGTGTGCGAGGGATAATAGAATTTATAACCCTTGAACTTCTCGGCATAACTGATAAAAAAATCACTTACAGTTCTAGGGTCAAGCTTCCTCTCATTTTGGTTGTACACCTTGACCTCAACCGGACAACCCCATATGTGCATGTGTCCTAAATTAGGTTTTCATTCGTTCCACAAGGGTGTTTTAGGAACGACTTTAGATGGAACCCTATTCAGCACATACACAATGATTTTTAAGACCTTAGTCCATATATTGAGAGAAAAAAAGGAGTTACAAATCATGCTCTTCACCATGTCCATCAAAGTGCGGTTCCTTCTTTTAGCAACACTGTTTTGTTATGGTGTTCCAGGTGTTGTATACTGAGCCACAATGCCTAATTCTTCGAGGAACTTCAAAAATAGACCAGGTCTTTGTCCACTCTCTGTGTACCTTCTATAGTATTCCCCACCTCTATCTGATCTTACGATTTTGATACTTTTTTCTAGATTATTTCTCTACCTCCACCTTATAGATTTTTAAAGCATCAAAGGCCTCAATCTTATCGTCTAAGAGATAGAGATACATATATTGAGTGCGGTCATCTATAAAGGTAATGAAATACCTCTGACCGTTCAGACAAGGTGTACGTACCAAATGATCCACATAGATTAGTTTGTATGATCTTTAATTTCTCATTATTCCTTATGGCACCCTTAGTGGACTTATTAGTCTGTTTTCCTTTATGTAGTCTAAACAGGTCCCAAAATCAATAAAGTTAAGAGTCTTTAAGACTCCATCCTTTACTAACCTCTTTAGACGCTCTATGAAGACTGAGCCAGTCTCCTATGCCACAATGTAGAGGAATCTCCATTCACAATCATCATAGAACATTCAAGAGAAGAATTTAGAGAAAGATAATATAAACCATCCATCAAAGAACATGAACTAGGGCTGGCAAATCTGGACCCGACACGAAGTTAACGGGTCTGGGTCTGGGTTAAATGGGTTTAGGTCGTAAATAGGTCAACACGGTAGACCCGTTTAATAAGCGGGTCGAGTTCGGGTTTAGGGTCTAGACATGGTAGACCCAGGAAGACCCGTTTAAAATTCAACGGGTCGTGTCAACTTAGGTCGGGTTTACCCGCAATCTGATACTGTAGTATGTAGTACCAGCGGGTCTTATCGGGTCAGGTCAGGTCAAGTCGGATTGGGTCGGATCGGGTCAACTGAATAGACCCATGTGGTAAACAGGTCTAACGGGTCTATCCATTTATAAACAGGTCGGGTATGGGTTTAGGGTCTAGACACGATTAGTTAAACAGGTCTAGGTCTAGGGGTTTTGGACATGACCCGAAACTAGACACGAACCCGACCCGACACGACCCATTGCCACCCCTAACATGAACCAATGGTTACTTTATCTTTAATAATCAAAAAAGACAAGTCTTTGAACTGAAAAACAAAGCCATATGGAACTAGTCTTGATACAGATACTAGATTCTTAGATAGACTAGAAATATAAAATATCTTCTCTAGGTCCAAGGTGTATCCTATCTATAGACGAAGCATGTATGTCCCCTTACCTTCCACTCTTGAACTTATCTTATTGCCAGAGTAGATGATGTGTTCCCCATTCATTAGCTCCCTTAGATTAAGGAACCCCTGCAAGATGGTAAAAATAAGGATTGTAGATCCGGAGTCAATCCACCAGAAGTCATTATGAGAATTAACTAAATTTGATTCATAACACACTAGGGTTATGAGATTACCTTCAGACTCTCTCTAAGCGAGCCACTTCTGGTACTTGGTGCAATCCTTCTTGAGATGTCTCATTTTCTTGCAGAAGAAACACTTTACCTCTTTATGGGTGTCATCAGATTTCTTTATTGGCACTCCTTGACCTTGCGTCTTGGGAATTAGCTTGTGAGGCTTGGACCGCCTTGCCCTATGAGAAACGAGGTGAGCCACCTCCAATTTCTTCTACTTCAGAGTCCCTTCCTCTTGAACACATATAACCAGCAAATCATTTACTGACCAGTTGGTTGAATAAGTGTTGTAGGAGATCTTGAACTGTCTGTGCTGAGCAGGCAGGGAGTTCAGTATAAAGTGCACAAGGAACGACTCGTTGATGTTTATCTTTATGCCCTTTAGACGTCACATCACACATCTACATGATGTGCTCTCGTACACTCTTATCTCAAGTTAACCTCTTGGATGATAGTTTGGCCATTAGGGTGCTGACCAAGGCTTTATCAGAGCTTTTAAATTACTCCTCGATTGCTTTTATAAAGTCTTTGACTAGTTGACACTCAGGAATAAAACCCTTGATGCTCTTATCGATATGAGTCTGGATGAGCATCATACTCAAACGGTTGAATAGCTCTCGCCGCTCGTATAATGCAACCTTAGTTGGCATACTTTTCTCCGATGGAGGAATAGGCTCCTCCATACGAAGCGCCAAGTCCAGATCCATACACCTCAGGACCAAGTGTATCTTGTCCTTCCAATCTGAATAATTATCATCAGACAAAAATGGAAGGTGTTGTGTATGATCTTTGATAAAGGACATAGCTGAAAAGAAACATACAAAGCTTATATTAATATGAGAAAATAAATCGTATCTGACAATTAACTTATTTTAAAGTCAGTCAGTGGGACTTTGGACTTCGCTTTGGGCAAAAGTCGTAAGCTACATGAATTCCACTATATTCTTTAGAAACTACAAGGTTTCCAATATGGCCAGAGTTTTTTACCGTAAAATGGACCAACAATCCTTTACCTGTGGGCATTAGGACTATCTCCGTTTCACCATGCAACACTTCGCCCTATCCTAATTACATGATGCTGATAGCTGCCTCCCTTTGGGGCCGGGTAACAGTCATTATCATATAATTAGAATATGACCATCACAGTAACTTTATGTGACCCTATGCATCCCATGATGCACCTTTTAAGAGCCACTCATCAAAATTAATCCAGGACGCTTTTGGCTAATCCTAAGTTAGTTTCGATGATTAACTTTACTGTCATGATTATCAAGAACAAGCAAGATTACTATAATTAAATAGCTTAAAAACTAAATAAATAGCATTAATGAGTTAACTTGGGCTATACGGCTTGGCCAGGGATCCCACAATCACATACATCACAGACATTCACATTTAGCATGAGCACAACCCTGTACTATTACAAATTTGAAGCACTGTACATACCAGTCCCATAAAATAATATTCTGCTACATCAAAACTCCATACAACCTCCTTCCCACCTGTGAAAAACAATCTATATATGCAAGTCAGATTCGATCCCTAGCTGACCCAAGCAAAAAACACAAGATGTCCAATCTTTACGCTAACTCATTAACTACTATCGGGTTCAATCGCCTTTTGAATCCCTCTAAAATGACATGGTAATCAAGCACGTAAATTTAAAAGCCCATTTATACGGTCCAAGATCGATCCCATTTGTGTCCATACAGTATGTCAAATGATAGCTCTCGAGAAGAGCTTTGAACTGACTATTTATAGCCAAAAATCGGATTGAAATTGGGCCTGAAATGAGGTTTCACAATTTTTGGGTCTAAAGCCTTTAATGGGTCGGGTCGGGTCAGGTCGGAATAATGCCAAGTACAGCTAAAAGAATGCAAAGGTGGTGACTGAGTGTGACTTTAAAGAGGGGCAAATAGGTAAAACAAATGAGTTTATGGTTAAAACAAACCCTAATCTCACCACTCTCTCACACACAGCATCAGCCGCCACTCTCATGTATGGCACATGAGACATCGGGCTCGGGATCGACATGGCCTCTGGTCAACCAGTCAGACATTGCACGACTATGGTCATCTAGCCCCAAGCTCCATGCCGCGTTGGCCGGTCAGCTACCCCGTTGTTGCGAGCACAAGGACGGGTGGGATCCCGAACCTCGTCGATGCCCATGACTGCGACATCACCAACTCCGATCCGACGACGATTGAAACCCAAAAAACTCAGAGATCATACAGAATAGGATTACTCTGATACCAGTGTAAGAAATCTCCACACGGAGATCTAATCAAGCCAAATGAGATCTAACACGAAGATCGGATCTACCCATAGCGGAAGCGAAGAGATGTACCTTCGGCCATAACACGCCAGGTGACGAACCGTAGGTAGATGACTCCTCGATGTGATGTGTCTCCCACATAGCCGAAATCCTCGTCGTTCTCCTCACGTCGTACTCGCAAGATCAGAAGAGAAGGGAGGAAAGGGAGAGCTATTTCTGGTTTAGTTATTGGTCGTCAAAAGATTAGATATGATATCTAATAGATGGGAGGCATCTTATGTATAACAAAACTAGAACACCATCCCAAAACCCTAATAACCGGAATCAATCTTACCATCCACTGGATTGATCTAAGGGCTATGACTCATTACTTAACCACATTATTAACGGGTACAATTTTAGTTAAGGCCGCTAGGTTTTAAACCCAAAAGCCCATGGTAGATTTGTACCGGGCCATCCTCATGCCGCAAGAAGCTAACCCAACATCAAGAAGGATTGGTTAGCGATGCTATGGAAGCTCTGGGCTACAAAGCAATAACAAAAATGTTAGCAAACGAGTGGGATAAAACAATTATACAAGTCCACATGTTGATCTTGAATCTGATCCTCGTACCCGCCCCACTTAAAACAATTATACAAGTCCAACCTTGAATATGTGGCCTACCCCTAGCATACATTTCCAAAGACAGGAAAGGCGATCTGAATGGGCAAGATCGAGATCTATAGGCCATTTTTCTTGTAGTATCCTTTTATGATCATCCTCTACCATATCCCATCAGAGCAAATTAGGGGGTGTTTGGCATCATTCCGGAAGAATCTATTTCCATTCCAAATTCCATGATTTGAAAATAACGGCTAATAATTGTTCCGGTGGAATGAAGGTCTTGGGAACTAAAAAATATCACTCCGGCTATTTCTATGCCAACCGGAATGCTGGACCATCAAATTGCATTAGAAATGATAATTGACGGTAATAACCTCTTCTGGAAGATGATTAAGGGGAAACTCTGTTCCACATATCAAACACCCCCTTAGTTTCCACCACTATTTGCAAAGCAGCGCTTGGTTGAAAGTCTTGAGAAAGGGCAATTCTCTAGAATTGTGTTTTGAATTTTGCAAAGGAAGTTCCTACAGTATTGTCCAATTCTCCTGATTACCAACATTGGTAGTTTGAAGATTGACAAGTACCAGGTTGGTAGAGGAGAGCACTAAGTTAATCAACACCGATTTGTCTCCATCGAGGGTTATTACCATGTTGAAGGTAACCTTATTTTTTTGTGAAACAAAAACCATTACCAACTCATTGACATGTCTCCAATCGATAGCTCTGTTGGTAAGCCATATGCAATATGTGGCATTCATTAAGGGTTCAAATAAGTACTACGACATATTTCCTCCTGCTCGATAGTGACGGGCCTCCCTTTCATATTAGTGGTGAGCTTTCCTACCTATAAGGTTATTAAAAATCAAGACATTTCACTCGCTCCTACGGTGAGTTTTTATCCTTCAGTCTATCTTGTGTCGGCACATTAATAGATGATGTACTGATCACTATGACAGTCCATTAAAAAAAAATCATAGATCCCTTAGAAAAAACTCATTGACATGTGAGTTAACATGCCATTGAATTGGCTGATTTTTTAGATATGTAAGTAATTTTCTTATGGGAGACTTAATTAAAAGCCCTTTTTGGGAGCTGGTTTTGAGTTCCGATCTGACAACCACATCGTTTGAGCTCCAGCCTTTGCCAAAGACACATTTTATGTCAGGGGGGTAACTACTAGTGTTGCCTTTTCAACCCCTTGCAAATAACAAAATTATCCTTCCTTCACTACATTACAGTACCAATTCGGTTCGAAGTATCAGTTCGACTGCTACAGTGTGGTTTGAAGTATCAGTTTGGTTGCTACAATGATTTACAACAGTAAAATTACTTTCTGTTAATGTATTTCTTATTTCTGTCCTTTCCCACTGCTATACGCAGGGGCTTTCCCATGGGTATACGTTTGTATTGCCTATATATATGTTGGCTATGTGCCTAATGAGAGTTGTCTGATATTCTTCCAAACCCTAGCCTTCTCTATCTCGTGACATGGTATCAGAGCCGCCTTGATCCCGCGGCGTCCGTACCGGAGACCGACGTACCCGGCCCGCAGCTCTCTCTCGCGCGCGCCGTCAGTACCGGAGCCCGACGTACCCCCAGCCCCCGCGTGAGCGTCCGTACCGGAGCCCGACGTACCGGAGCCCGCTACACCCCCGCGTGAGCGTCCGTACCGGAGACAGACGTATCAGATCCCGCCGCACCGCACCGCACCGCACCGGATCCAGCCGATCATCCCGTACCGGAGACCGACGTATCAGATCCCGCCGCACCGCATCGGATCCGGCCGATCATCCCGCACCGCACCGCACCGCTCTATCCCGCACAGAATCCCGCCGCTATATCCCGCACCGCACCGATCATCCCGTACCACTGTGACCTATCCCGCACAGCAGTATATCCCGTACCGGATTTATCCCGTACGCAGCCCTATCCCGTACCGGTCTATCCCGCTGCTACTGTTCCCTATCCCACGCCGGTACTGTTTCCTATCCCGCACCGCAGGCCTATCCCGTATCGGACCTATCCCTCACCGCAGCCTATCCTGTATCAGATCTATCCCGCACGCAGACCTATCCCGTACCGCTGTTGTGCCCTATCCCGTTTCAGAGTCCTATCCTGCACCGGAGCTCTATCCCTGATGGCATCTTCTGATCCGCCCACAGTGACGTCCTCTGCTCCGTACGGAGTGTCATCTGTTCCGTTCTCGGCGACACCTATCGAACAAATAAGGGATTTTCTTCCAATCTCTACGGACTTCCCCCTTGTGACCGTCGCGGACTGGACTGCGTGGTCGGCTACAGTCCGAAGCGTTTTGGATGGTCGTGCCTTATACGGGCACCTTGACGGATCTACTCCTGCTCCTTCTATGAATGGCTATCTTTATTATGTTAGTTTTATTGATGATTATTCACGTTTCACATGGGTGTATCTTCTTCGTCAGCGTTCTGATATTCCCGACATCTATCAGACCTTCACCGCCATGGTTCATACTCAGTTTCATGCTCGTATTAAAACTTTTAGGTCTGATTGCGCCCGCGAATATCTCTCTTCTACAATGCGGTCTATTCTTCAGTCCCATGGGACTCTCTTCCAACAATCATGTCCTCATACTCATGAGCAGAATGGTGTTGCAGAGCGAAAGCATCGTCATATTCTTGAGACAGCTCGTGCTCAGCTTATCTCCTCGTGCGTTCCTCGCACCTTTTGGGCTGAGGCTATTTTGACCTCTGTCAACCTCATTAATATCACCCCTTCCTCTGTCCTCGCGGGTGTTTCGCCTCACGAGCGTCTCTTTGGCTCCCCTCCTGATTACAGCATGCTTCGTACTTTTGGGTGCACATGTTTTGTCCTCCTTCCTTTTCATGAGCGGACCAAGCATATTGAGATAGATTGTTACTTCTCCAGAGAGCAGTACGAGGCTGGGACCATCTCTCTGCCTTATGTCTCTTCGACGGAGCAGGTTGCTGACTTATTCACGAAGTCTCATCCATCTCCTCGTTTTTTGTTTCTTATTCGCAAACTCTCAGTGGTTGACCCACCGTGAGTTTGAGGGGGGGTGTTAATGTATTTCTTATTTCTGTCCTTTCCCACTGCTATACGCAGGGGCTTTCCCATGGGTATACGTTTGTATTGCCTATATATATGTTGGCTATGTGCCTAATGAGAGTTGTCTGATATTCTTCCAAACCCTAGCCTTCTCTATCTCGTGACACTTTCAACCAAATTGTTACAACTATAGTAAAATCACTTTGATCACTATACAATTTGGAGTATCAATTCGAACAATAGAGTAACAATTTAGTTGCTACAGTGATTTCATTGTAGCTACAATAAATTCTCTTCTATCTGAATCATTACTCTGCAATAGTGGAATCATTGTAGCCGTCACTGTATATGCACTACTACCGAATTATTACTCTAACTTGCTGAATTGACACCAGAGGGAGTCCAAAAGAAAATAAAATACTCGAGAGATAAAATTAGCGTTTAAAAAAATAGCTATGGATGGACTTAACACTAAACAAAATTAAGACAAGGGTTTATTGCAAGACTGTATCAGTTAGAAGGCCTTATACTAACAACCTCATTTCATATTCTAACCCTCCCAGTTTTTTTATCTAAATTTGCTTTTGAGCATGAGATGTTGACTCTGATGTGGCATCTGATCACAACCATCAATGATGCATCCACCCAAACCAGTGAATTGCACTATGCACTCACATTCAATTGGCAAGCATCGGACGGCTGTGATTGGGTGCCACCCCCTAATCATATTCCAAATTAGGGATGTTGACCTAGCATTTCTCCTTTGGATAACGATTACTTCAGCCCCAAGCCCCAACCCCCAACCGACCAAATATTAGATAGGGAATGCTGTTTAAGAAAGGGAAATAATTTTAGTTCCACCCCATACTTTGCGAAAGGGAAATAATTTTAGTTCCACCCCATACTTCGCGAACGGCACGCCAAATGATTTTACTTTTCCTAAAATGCCTCAGCTGCCCTCCACCCGCCTCCTTTGTCAGCCCACGCTAAGGTCGGGTCAGGTCAGTCCTCGCGTCATTAGTTGGTCTAAAAAAATAATGGCTCTTGACTATTTACTTGCAATTTAGTGGTCCACACTAGTAATGAAACCGTTCAATGCACGAAAGAATATTAAAAAAAAAATATAACAGATTAATTAGAATTTTAATTTAATCGGGGACTATTAACATGTGAGATATTGCTTGCATGAAGCTAGTTTCAAAGCTGGCAATGCCCTATGCATTGTGATTTATATATCAGATCATTATAGTAAAAAATAATAAGAAGCTAGGAGTGAGGCTCTCAGATCCAAAAACTAAAATCACTAATCAATTCCCTACATCGATTCCACATCTACTCTGAACAAACATTAGCATTTAAGCTATTAACCCATAGGCAAAGCATGCCAATTATAAAATCAACATGACAACCCCATATTATTTTGTGTTAATTTTGTCTTATAGTCAAGCATATGTAATAAGGAAATGATTATATTTGTTTTAAATGTTTTGTATATGCAAGTGCAGTTATATTTAGTATTGTTAGAATTTAGATATCAAAATTAATTTATAATATGTAGAGGAGAAAAAATGAATAAAAAGATATTACATATCCCAGATTTAATACCCCATATGCCTCTAAATCCAAAGCGATCTAAAAAAAAGAAATCTTCAAAAAATTTCTTGTCTTTGGTCGCCTTTGTCGATCTTCAAAAAAGGTGCAAGATTTCTAACCCATGAATTGCACGCGTCTTTGATAGAAGTCCGTTTGTGCAAGACTTGCCCGCCATAGCTCCGACCATCTCAGCTCGCCCCGCCTAACATATCGCGGCCTCATCCCAATGCTGGAGCCTTTGTCCTTGAGGGCGATTTGCAGAGAAAAAAAAGGAGAGGGAAAAAGAGAAAGAGAGGTTCCCAGATAGAGAGAGGGAGAGAG
>OX393558.1:5321196-5534754 GCA_947650365.1 Chamaelirium japonicum
ACGAAGTGGATACTGTATTGTCATTTTACAGAATAAATTAGGAAATCTGAGGATCTGCTGCAAGCGATTAGGTCTTCCTTATATGGTGTCCCGTTGGCGGCTAGGGTTAGTTGCTTCCCCCACTCCTCCATCAATTTCTCGCCTGCCCGTCCTGATCCGCCGACGCCGCGAAACCCTAGCTTTCTCTGCTCCAAAACCTTGGGGGTTTTCTATGGAGATCCAATCATCGGAGATCTCCCCTCAGTGCTAGTTTTCCATCAGACGCCTCCGATCCCGGCTCCTGCCCCTCCCGGCGGCGATGGCCTCCGCGAACCCTTTCGATCTCCTCGGAGACGACGACAACGACGATCCTTCTCAGCTGATTGCCGCCCAGCAGCAGAAGATCGTCACCAAGAAGCCCGCCGCCGCACCCGCAGCTGCCCCGCCAGCGGCGGCGAAGCTCCCGTCTAAGCCGCTTCCTCCGGCTGAATCCGGTGAGTTCTCCGTGTATTCTATTTGATTAATCGTCCCGGCCAACTAATATCCGATTTGGTGAACCATGTACTGATATTTTGACATAGGAGCTGTTTCGAAGTGAAGGTTGGGTTTTTTTTCCTGCTTATGTTCTCGTGCACGTGTAGAACGTTCCATGTTTTTCGTTTTCTGTAAGAATTATTTCGTTTTACAGTGAGGGAGGGCAGGAGCAACGCTGCACCAGCACGAGGTGGTGCTGGCCGAGGAGGGTTCGGTCGTGGTAGGGGCGGGCGAGGAGCTGGGATCGGCCCAAACAGGGATTCTGGAGATGGGAACGCCAACGGTTTGAAAGGAGGTTACAGCAGTGGTTATGGCGGAGGCGGTGGTGAAGATGGTGATGGTGGTAGGCCATTTGATAGGGATAGGGATAGGGAACGTGGCTCCTATGGCCCACCGCGGCAGCCATTTCGTGGGGGTAGGCGAGGTGGGTATGCTAATGGAGAGTCTGGAGGTGACTCTGAACAGCCCCCACGACGAGTATTTGAGCGTCGCAGTGGAACAGGCCGGGGGCAAGAGATTAAGCGCGAGGGTGCTGGACGCGGAAACTGGGGAACGACTGATGATGCCCATGTGCAGTTAAGATTATTTATTTTATGGAAGCTTTGTACACTTGTAGTTCTATTAAATGCACATATCTGTTAATGGAATTGCACTGTTTGATGGAAATACTCGATGGAATAGGGAAACCGAAGAAAATATGAAATTGGATGAGAAGGCTGTGACTCCTGATACCCAGGGCGAGCAGAATGATACCCCATCAGAGGCAAATAAGGATACCAAGGAGGGTCCACCAAATGAATCCGAAGAAAAGGAACCAGAGGATAAGGTCAGTTCTTTTTATGTAATTTTATCTTATTTATTCAGCTTTGTCTATTGCTTTTTGGATCAGATGGTGCTTTAACTCTATTATGCGTAAGGAGAGTTGTAATGATCCTTACGAGGTGACTATTTGTCTTTTAAATTTTTCAAAATACCTTATGTGCATGCATTTTCTGTGAACTTCTTATTATGATGTCAACTTTTGATGCCATCCCTGATATTAAGTACAATTACTGTTGTCAAGATGTGCGCCTAGGCAATGCCTAGCGACAAGGCGTCCTAGAGGGGTTAAGGCAGTGGTCGCCTTGACAAAGAATATAAGGCTTGTGCCTAGGCGTGCCTGGGCACGCCTAGGCGTATGATGTAAGGGGCACATCTTATTGCGGTGAATTGATCGTAAGTTCAAATTATTTTAAGGGTATAATCTTAGTATTTAAATTATTGTGATTTTTCGTTGGCTTATAACTTATTGTGGTGAATTGATCATATGTTCAAATTGTTTTTTCCTACACATAGTATTGTTATTACATAATATTGTGGATATTCTAATGACATAATGTAATTGTTAGTACATAATTTGGCAGATATTCTCACTTGAATAATTGTGCCTTTCTTTTGGTGGCATGCAAGCGCATTTGGTTTATCCAGCCTTCATGTACTTTGTATCAGCATGATGATATTTACATAGGTAGTTATGCTCTTTCTTATTAGTCGTTTACGGCTAATCCAATGGTCTGCATGGTGTAGAACCAATAGTTTTATGCAAACACTCCATTTCACCCAGCCTACGTTTATGGGCGCGCGAATGTGTGTGTGTGTGTGTGCGTGTGAGAGGACTGAGATCCTATGACAATGTCGTAGGGACTACCCAATGATATATGGTAGATTAGTGACACTAGAATTTTTAGAATGTGCTGATTTTTTGACAAGGATGATCACCTTAACTTAGTTAGAATGTCCACAAAAAATCAACTCATTCTAAAACTTCTAGGGGCATCAAATTCTAAAAGCTTTATCGGCTATCCATTTTAACCGTTAAATTGGAAGCATATTTGATGCCTCTAGAAGTTTTAGAATGTGCTGATATTTTGTAGATGTTCTATCTATAAAATATGTTATGATTATCCTTATAAAAAATCAGCACATTCTAAGTGCCATGTGTCGCGAAATGATTGTCATAGGGTACTCCTCTATGACATGTCATAAGAGCTCATTTTCATATATATATATATATATATATATATATATATATATATATATATATATATATACACACACACACACACACACACACACACACACATAGGGTCAGAATCGGTTGACCCTTTATTTTTTGATCCATACTTTGACCTATCATCCTAATCATTGGATTCAGTTCTCGGATTTTACTGACTTTTTGTGAGGATGATCAACATACCATATATAGCACCTCTACATAACAGTAACTCATTCTAAAACCTCTAGGTGCATCAAATGTGCTCTTCAAATTAATGGTTGAAAAAGCTATGGTTGAAAAAGCTATCTATGGTATGTTGATCATCCTCACAAAAACTCGGCAAATTCTGAAGACCTGAATCCAACGATCAAGATGATGGGTCAAATATGGGTCAACAAATCCTGACCCATATATATATATATATGGGAAAGGGGTTCCTGATATAGTGTCTCAGGGACCTCCTGAGACATGACACCGTATGATGACATGTGGCGTGACGTTTTAAAAGGGTGCCGTGATTTGTGCGTTTTTTTTTTAGGTTATCACATAGTACGCCACATAATCGGTACATAACCGGGACATCACAGTTGACAACTGGCACCAGGTGTCATCTCTTTATCTTTTGCATGTGCTTTAAGTTTGACAACAAGCCCACTATGGTGAATTGTACTCATCCAAAATAAAAGGCAAAGGGATGGCCGTGATTAAGTGTCAGGTCAGGATAGCTCATCCTGAAGGAAAAACTTGCATTTTTCTACCTTCTTGCCAACCCCATTTTTGTTGCCCCGGTAGTTGGGCCCAGTGCGCATTACAGCCGCATGTAATTGGCTGAAATACGATTCAGTTTCGGATAGCCTGCTATCGTGCGGCTGTGACGTGCACGGACCCATCGACCGTGCCGATCGATTGGGTTAAGTTCAAATCTTCTTGTTGACTCCATGATAGGCCGTGCGCATCGCTCGGACGGTGGGCCTGTGCGCATCACAATCGTACGATGGCGAGTGCGATTCAACACACCCCGGTGCAACGAACAGCTATTGTGAGGATGTGACACATGTCTTCACCCTGGGCTTGTTGTCAAACTTAAAGCACATGCAAACGATAAGAGATAACACCTGGTGCGAGTTGTCAACTGTGATGTCCTAGTTGTGTGGCGTCTCCACTACGTGATAACCAAAAAAAAAAAACTAGCAAATCACGACACCTTTTTAAAACGTCACGCCACATGTCATCTTACGGTGCCATGTCTCAGGAGGCTCCCTGAGACACTGTATCAGGAACCCAGCTCCCTATATATATATATATATATATATATATATATATATATATATATATATATAGAGAGAGAGAGAGAGAGAGAGAGAGAGAGAGAGAGAGAGAGAGAGATTGTTTGTTGCCATGGGATTTCATCTTGCCTTTTAAAGAACCAGGTGGCTTGCTCATGCTCTTATGTGTTGCATTGGTTCCGTTGCAGGCATACATTAAAATCCTCTCAAGGCTCTATCTCTGTACTGAAGCAGCTTAGTTTGTTGCTTACAAGAAGGCCTTGAACAATATTTAAATTACTCTGTTTTTTCCACTGAACAATTTGACCTTTCTTTTGATGGTATTCAAGCACTCCAATTCTGCAAGCCTCCATGTATTTTGTGTCATCAAGGTATTGGCATGCTTCTTACATCATGTATCAGTTCAGAAACTGCCAATATAATGAGCGGTTTTAGTCTTCTCTCTTCTTTCCCTGAAACTATTCTTAAATCAAGATTTAATTGATTAATATTAAGATCCCAAAGATGGATTACTTTTAATTAAAAAATTGTATGTATTTTTTTAGCACCCCTGGATATCGATTGTATACTGCTTGTAGAGTATTTGTCTACCTGTTACATTGGATTGTAGATTGCCGGTCGGTTAGGCCCTTTTGCGAGCGGACAAGACATGGCAAGCTGATGGCCAAATGTCCCACATAAATTTTTTGGGGACATACCAGTTGGCCCTCATTGGTATTAGGGACATACTGTTTCTGTTTCTTCAATTTTGTTACTATGCAAAGTGATTAGGAAGTTGTCAACTATTACATAGGTAGTTATGGTCTTATTAGTCGTTTATGGCTGATCCAATGGTCTGCATGTTGTAGAACCAATAGTTTTATGCAAACACTCCATTTCATCCAGCCTACATGCAAGCGCGCGCACGTGTGTGTGTGTGAGGACTGAGATAGTGAGATCCTATGACAATGTCGTAGGGACTACCCAATGATATATGGTAGATTAGTGACACTAGAACTTTTAGAATGTTTTGATTTTTTGATAAGGATGATCACCTTACCTTAGTTAGAATGTCCACAAAAAATCAACTCATTCTAAAACTTCTAGGGGTATCAAATACGAGAAGCTTTATTGGCCATCCATTTTAACCATTATATTGGAAGCATATTTGATGCCCCTAGAAGTTTTAGAATGTGCTGATAGTTTGTAGATGTTCTATCTATCAAGGTTCTAAAAAGCGCTAGGCGCTAGTCGGGCGGTGGGGGGCCACCTAGCGCTTAGGCGGTGCCTAGCCATTTTGCCATTTTTTAATTATTTTAATTATTATTTTGATATTATATAATATATATATTTAAAAATTAATATAAGTTCAAGATTATCTCAAACTATTATTTTAAAGAACAAGTATATAACCATAATTCAAGATTGAGTGATTAACAAGAACAAAAGCAAACATGGTCCGCATGGCCAGCCCGAGTCTGCCTAGACCACCTAGGCGGCCGCCTTGCCCCGCCTAGACCGCCTAGGAGACCGCCTGGGAGCTAGGCTGCTTTTCTAGAGCGGCTAGGTCCTAGGCGAGGCGGTGGGGGGCCGCCTGGCACCTAGGCGGCCGCCTGGGCCGCTTTTTAGAACACTGCTATCTATAAAATATGTTATGATTATCCTTATAAAAAATCAGCACATTCTAAGTGCCATGTGTCGTTAAATGATTGTCATTGGATACTTCCCTATGACATGCAATGTTTAAAAAGGCGAAAAGGCGTACCGAGGTGTTTTTTCTTTAGAGAGGCGAGGCGTAAGCCTCAAGGCGCACCGAGGTGTAAGCCTCAAATTTTTTTGAGGCGTTTTGGTAAAAAAAATTAAAGAATAAAAACTTCAGAATAAATACTATTATTGAATGTGTAATAATAATTGAACTAGATATGCATAATAAATCACAATGTATTGGAAACTATCTTATATGACACGATTGAGCACTCCTTGAGCAATCTAACAACAAAATAAAAAGTCAAATTGCTCAAACACGTTTAATTCTTTAATATTCAAGATAATAATTAAAGTAGCAACTAACAAGTAATAACAAACAATAAAATACGAATATAGGACTAACATTGTCAAGATTCAAAAAAAAAAAAAGCAATGATACAAATACATGAAATGGTAAAATACAAAGAAAAAATCATAGGAAAAACTAGTAGAAAAAGCAAGATCATGATCTATACCTTTAAACTTGAAACAAATCTTAATCTCTCACTTGTGGTTGGTAGACAATCCACAAAGAAGAATAATACAACTTCGGAATTAATATCAGAAAAGAAATGAGCACTAAATCTTGATTTTAGGTTTTTGGAGGTAAAGGGGTTTCAAAACCTAAAAAGATCTGAAATGGTTTAGGAGGTTTCAATGGGTGAAAAAGGGCCCATGGGGGCGATTTACATATTAAACCCTTTGTGCCCCTTCCACACCAAACATTGGTTTTAACCCCTCCCCGCCCTATGTTTCACGCCTGGAGCACGATACTCTTACGTCTCGAACGCCTTGAGGCTCTCCTCGGACAAAGGCATACACCACTTGATGCAGAAGTGTAGGTTTTTTATATGTGGCTGCTGAGGCGTGCACCTCGAGGCAACACAGGACCGCCTCACTTCGAGGCGGACCTCGAGGCGTAAGCCTCAAACGCCTTTTTAAACACTGATGACATGTCATAAGAGCTCATTTTCATATATATATATATATATATATATATATATATATAAGGTTAGGATTGGTTGAACCTTTATTTTTTGACCCATACTTTGACCTATCATCATAATCATTGGATTCGGTTCTCGGATTTACTGTAATTTTGTGAGGATGATCAACATACCATAGATAGCACCTCTACATAACATCAGTACATTCTAAAACCTCTAGGTGCATCAAATGTGCTCTTCAAATTAACGGTTAAATTGACGGTCGAAAAAGCTATCTATGGTATATTGATCATCCTCTCAAAAACTCGATAAATTCTGAAGACCTGAATCCAACGATCAGGATGATGGATCAAGCGAGAGAAAGAGAGAGAGAGAGAGAGAGAGAGAGAGAGAGAGAGAGAGAGAGAGAGAGAGAGAGAGAGAGAGAGTTCATAAGGTTTTTTGTTGACATGGTTTTTCATCTTGCCTTTTAAAGAACCAGGTGGCTTGCTACATGCTCTTATGTGCTGCATTGGTTCCGTTGCAGGCATAAATTAAAATCCTCTCAAGGCTCTATCTCTGTACTGAAGCAGTGTAGTCTGTTGCTTACAAGAAGGCCTTGAACAATATTTAAATTACTCTGTTCTTTTCCACTGAACAATTTGACCTTTCTTTTGATGGTATTCAAGCACTCCAATTCTGCAAGCCTCCATGGATTGTGTCAGCATGAAAATCTTCCATGTATTTTGTATCAGCATGAAAATCTTCACAGATCTACTTTAGTATGCTCTTGTCTAATTAGTTGACTATGGCCGATCCACCGGGTCTGGAAGGTGTAAACTGTAAAGTTGATAGTTTCATGCAAGCACTCCATTTCACCCGGTCTACATTTACCCAGTTTTGACAGTATCAAGGTATTGGCATGCTTCTTACATCATGTATCAGTTCAGAAACTGCCAATATAATGAGCGGTTTTAGTCTTCTCTCTTCTTTCCTTGAAACCATTCTTAAATCAAGATTTAATTGATTAATATTAAGATCCCAAAGATGGATTACTTTTAATTAAAAACTTGTATATATTTTTTGGCACCGATATCAATTGTATACTGCTTGTAGAGTATTTGTCTATCGGTTACATTGGATGGCAGATTGCCGGTCGGTTAGACCTTTTTGCAAGTGGACAAGACATGGCAAGCTGATGGCTAAATGTCCCACATAAAATTTTTAGGGACATACCAGCTGGCCCTCATTGGTATTAGGGACATACCGTATCATACCGTATCTGTTTCTTCTATTTTGTTACTATGTGCAGTGATTAGGAAGCTGTCTCTATGTGCTTTTATTTATTTGATATGTTGATACTTCACTTGTCCAAATCCCAAATCCGTAGATTGTAGGAGCTGCCATAAGTTCTTGGGTTCAGTTGTTGTGTTGTATCGGTGTTCTGAAAGGGTGTTTCTATTTGCACCGACAAAGTTACTAGGATCCCCAATTTTAAAATGGTGTTGCTCATTGGTGTTAGGGACATTCCATTTCAGTTATTAAATTTTTACTAAGCAAAAGGATTGGGAATTTCTCTTTGAGCTTTCCTTTATTTAATATGATAAGCCACTGGACCAAATCTCTAGGCTTTAGGAGTTGCCATAAGATCTCGGGATCAGCTGCTGGGTTTATAAAAGGGTATTGCTATTTGCACCACGACGCTACTAGGGTCCCCCAATTTGATATGAGCATCTAAGCACATTCCTATATTTTAGTGCCCCCCATCTTGATAGAGCACCCATAAACCCTACCTTTCCTCATCCCTCCCTCCCTCCCCTCCTCCCCACTCAAATTGCCACCAACGTTGCGTTCGCCCTCCTCCCTCTTTGCTAATCACCCTCCTCCCCTTCTTCCTGTCCACTTCTTCCTCTCCCCTTCTTCCACCTTCCTCTTCCTCTCTCTTCCTCCCTACCTCCCTTCTTCCTCCCCTCGCACTCTTCCTCTTCCCCTCTCTCTCTTCCCCTCTTTCCTGGCGACGTGTTGGTCGCTCTTGAACGACATGCTTTTCGGTTGTTTCCGACCAACATGGTGTGTGGACACATGTCAGTTGGGAGTGACCACAACCTTGTCGGTCAGGAACGACTGATACGTCTCAACCAAGGTTTGGAGTTTCGGTCGAAATCGATCCGTTTCGACCGTTTCGGATTGGTTTTGGTCAGAACCGGTCCCGAAACCCTCCAGTTTCGGGTTTCGAAAACTCAATAAAAGCAGGACTGGGTTCAAGATAATGTGTATTTCAGCATGACAGCTTGACATACTCACAGTGTTGTCAAGGCGACGAGGCGCGCTTGAGGCGCAAGGGGCCGCTAGAGCCTGAGGCGCAAGGCGCAAATAAGGCGCACGCCTTATTGTATAAGCACAAAAATATATAATTTGCTTTAAAAATTAATAATAATTGTCAAAAAATTCTAAAATTCATAAAAAAGATATATTTTATAAAAAAAAAATATGACCATTATTCAACTAAATCAATGCAAGCCACAAGGTATACACTCATAAGTCATAACTAGTGTGATCATCAAATGAACAATTTATTATAGGCAACATGCCAACATCATATTCATAAAATGAAGGGACACATTACTCATAAGTGATAATTGAGAAGTGAGAACTCATAATCAATGAATAACAAAATCATCCATAAACCATGATAAGTTAACATTGTCTTAATTCTTAAACAGTTAAACTATTTATATAGATCAAGAAGTACAAGTACTAAAAAACAGAGGATACGCTTACAAAAAAAAACAAAGGACATAAATCGTAAAATCACTCAATCACTCATCATCATCATTATCATCAAATAACCCTCCACATCATCTTGATTGGCATGGCCATCCGCATCTCCAAAAGTCGCTTCTTCTTCAACAAACCGATAAAAAAAAAACTGAAAAAAAATCGAAAAAAAAACCAAACACAATAAGGCGCGCGCCCTGTCCGCCCTGCGCCTGGTTCATGAGGTGCTGAAAGGCGCGCCTGAGCCATGCCTTGCTGTGCTCGCCTTACCAGGAAGTGCCTGAGGCGCATATGGCTGAATCGCCTTGAGGCGCGCCTCACTGCGCGCGCCTCACTGCGCCTTGACAACTATGGACATACATATTTACATAAAAAACATTCAAGTAAATGATCCATTTACTTTAAGTTATTTTATGTAAATAAGTAAATACCCATCATTTGGATTTAAGAAAAATATCAGAACAATAAAAATTCAAAGAAATCAAAATCTAATTTTTCAGTTACTATACAAAATAAGACTTTCCAGCTTTTGTCTAAAAAAGAAAATTCGGCAAAAAAAGACCACAAAGTATTTTGGACCGAAAAAAATTCTCAAAAATCTAGAAGTATAAGATCAATTTCAAAACCCAAAGTCTGGTAAAATATTTTGAATCTAAAAAAAATTCTTTCACAAGAACTCTTTTCCTCCAAACTTAGCCAAAATTCGGAATCACATTTTTTCAACTTTTTGACAAAAAATCGGGGTAAAGCAAAAGCCACGCTCTTTTGAAAACAAGACCACTATGAAGTGGATACTGATGTATTTAACTAATTATTTTTATATTTGTAATTATTTTAAATTTAAAAAACGAAATCGAAACTCCGAAACCGGTCCTCGGGGGCGGATCGAAATCGAAACTACAAACCTTGGTCCCAACACTCCATGTCGGTGAGGAGCGACTGACATGTATTCAAGAAAGAGGAGGATGAGGGAGAATGGAGGAGGAAGAAGGGAAGGAGGAGGAATGAGCAGGACTAACGGAGGTGATGGTTAGCTGCACGGGTTTGGTAGTGGTGGAGGAGGCAGTCAGGTGCATGGGACCTGCGGTGGAGGTGGTGTTCCCTTATCAATATGCTTGGAAGACCTCGAAAAGTCGAGGACACATCTAGTATTGATTATGGGTTCAAATAACAACACCCGAGTTGGACGTAGTCGACTCGACCCGACTAGATTTTGAGCCGAGTTATTTGGCCGTGTCGAACCGATTTGGCCTTAAACTAGAACTATTTCGACTGAGTTTACTAGACTCGCCTGATTTTGGAGTTGAGTTCAAGTTTTGAGTTTTTGAACAATTGATTGTATTATTGGCTGCTTTTGTATGAAGAACTAAAAATAAAACATTTGGCCCTCAATTCCTCGTTCCCTTTCCATGTTCGGCTATTCCTTTATATTCTCGTTTCCTCCTCCCCTTTAAGCAATTCTCTTAATTTCAATTTATGACCTACATAATGGTTCATAGGCCAGAAAGCCACCCTTAAGACCATTCTTAAATCCTGTTGATGCGGCACATATTTTCATGCACGACCTCCGAGGCCTACGCTCAACCTAGATGTGATGGCCCATATCAGACAATCCCTAATTATCTTTTCTATTAATTTCCTATTTAAGTTGTCATTTTCGCTACAATTATTTAAATAATTTTTAGATTTGGATAACAAGTCGCCTTTTGGGTGTTTTTAGTCCCATATTCTTGGGAACATTATTTGATGTAAGCCTGTCTATTATATAAAAGCATGGCCTCTTTTATTTTAGATCAATGGATGATGAAATAAAATTGTGTTTGCAAGTGTTTTCCTTTTGATAGGATGCATCTTCTTCCTTCTCGTTGCTGCCAACTCCAAAAAACCTAGGTGCTGACCCCTAAATTCCTTCTCCCCCCTACTCTATATTTTGGTCTTTTTTTTTTTATATATCCCTTTTCGTTGGTTATGAATCCCATCACCATTAAAACCTTTCCTAAAGTTCTCTAAGCGGTCATGTTGAGTCTATTCCCTTCTCAAACCTTAATTTGAACAAAAACAATCCTAAAATCCATCCAAACCCTAGTTTTTCATCACCAAAACAATCCGACATCATTACCCTTCAGTTCCCCCAACTTTTCCACATAAGATTCACCACTTTCCATCTCCAAAACCCCTGCAACAAGCCCAAATCTGGAATACATATACCAGATATGGTAATCCTTTGATGTCTTCACATCTAACGGACGAGTCACCTTCAAGTTTTCACCATAGCTTCCTCACATCTAAACCTATCAACCCTCCAAGTTTAAATCCAATCCAAAAAACTGAACATGGTGAAAAGATCAAAATATCCCTATGCTGTTTTGAAAATATGCACCTTCTCAAACCAAAAATTTTAACCTAGAGAGAGAACCCTTCCTTTTCACTGGACTCCTCACTAGTCCTGCATCAGTTTATAATAAAAGAGATAACCGAGACCAGTCTGAGATGAGGTCCTCCTTGCTGGGTTGAGCCAGGATCTAGGAAGTCGTGCATGGAAATTTGCTCTGTATTTATCGCTTCCGTTGCGCGAAAATCGTCTTTGAGTTTAACTTGAAGTATGTAGTCAGCTGCAGCGCTGAAGTCTCCTCCATCGCAGTAGTGTTTGGTGGTGGAGGCGAAGTAGATGATGTCGTGATGTACTGTAGTCTTCTTCCGGATTCCACATGAAAGATGTATTTTCGTTGAGCTGGGACCAGGAGGCAGAGACGTATTGGCACATGTTGATGAAGATACGGTCACCGAGGCGGTCTGGCGTGGTAGCTTGAAGGACACGCTTAGTGTTGTTGAAACCGAGAGAACACATGAGCCGAGGTGGAAGATTTAGCCTGATGAAGTCAGCAATTGGGGCTAGTACGTTGAAGTGGACACCCTGAATTGGCTCGACTGACAGAACCATCTTGACGTAGTCAAATGCAGATGGTAGCACGATTGGTAGCGAGACTGCTCTACTGAAGGCGAAATCTCTAGAGCAGTGTTTAAAAAAACGTTTGAGGCTTACGCCTTGAGGCCCGCCTCGAAGTGAGGCGGTCCTATGTTGCCTCGAGGCGCACGCCTCAGCAGCCACATATAAAAAACCTACACATCTGTATCAAGAGGTGTATGTCTTTGTCTGAGGAGCGCCTCAAGGCGTTCGAGACGTAAGTCTCATGCTCCAGGTGTGAAATATAGGGCGGGGAGGGGTTAAAACCAATGTTTGGTGTGGAAGGGTCACAAAGGGTTTGATATGTAAATCGCCCCCATGGGCCCTTTTTCACTTATTGAAACCTTCTAAACCAATTTAGATCTTTTTAGGTTTTGAAACCCCTTTGCCTCCAAAAACCCAAAATCAAGATTTAGTGCTAATTTCTTTTCCGATTTTAATTCCGAAGTTGTATTCTTCTTTGTGGATTGTCTACCAACTACAAGTGAGAAATCAAGATTTGTTTCAAGTTTAAAGGTATAGATCATGATCTTGCTTCTATTACTAGTTTTTTCTATGATTTTTTTTTTTGTATTTTACCATTTCATGTATTTGTACCATTGTTTTTATTTTTTTGAATATTGACAATGTTAGTCCTATATTCGTATTTTATTGTTTGTTATTACTTGTTAGATGCTATTTTAATTATTATCTTGAATATTAAAGAATTAAGCGTGTTTGAGCAATTTGACTTTTTATTTTGTTGTTAGATTGCTCGAGGAGTGCTCAGTCGTGTCATATAAGATATTTTCTAATACATTGTGATTTATTATGCATATATTATGCATATCTAGTTCAATTATTATTACACATTCAATTAGTATTTATTATGAAGTTTTTCTTTTTTAATTTTTTTTTTTACCAAAACGCCTCAAAAAAATTTGAGGCTTACGCCTCGATGCGTCTTGAGGCTTACGCCTCGATACGCATTGAGGCTTACGCCTCGCCTCTTTAGAGGAAAAACACCTCAGTGCGCCTTTCGCCTTTATGTTTGCTCTAGAGAAGGCGACGGAAGGTCTTCAAGAAGTGGCATAGTCTACCCCGATGTAGTGTAGTCAAGGCGTTTTGGACCCCCGACCGCCTAGGCCATGGCTAGGTGGCCGCCTAGGCCACTGCCGAGGCGCCTAGTTTTGTAATTTGTTTTTTTTTTTTTTTTAAAAATTAGTCGGGTTCAAATTGAGTTTTCTTAGATCTTGTTTGGTTTTATAGGTCCAGTTTTATTGATGGCTAACACCATGCATCATTAATGGGAAAAAAAAACTATTGTGTCCATGTTCTCAGGATTTGAAGAGGAAAAAGTCGAAAGAGACATATAAGGATTATTCATACAAGTGTGACGATGTAGATGGTTAGGTGATTTAGATAAGTAATTTTAATTGTTTTTTTTTTGATATGTGGTTGTGAAATGTTCCAAAAATAATAGATTATCTAATATGGTTCCCGACCGCCTAGGCCACTGCCGAGGCGCCTAGTTTTGTAATTTGTTTTTTATTTTTTTAAAAAATTAGTCGGGTTCAAATTGAGTTTCTTAGATCTCGTTTGGTTTTATAGGTCCAGTTTTATCAATGGCTAACACCATGCATCATTAATGGGAAAAAAAACTATTGTGTCCATATTCTCAGGATTTGAAGAGGAAAAAGTCGAAAGAGACATATAAGGATTATTCATACAAGTGTGACGATGATGTAGATGGTTAGGTGATTTAGATAAGTAATTTTAATTGTTTTTTTTTTTTGATACGTGGTTGTGAAATGTTCCAAAAATAATAGATTATCTAATATGGTTATATTTATGCTCATGTTATTTGTTTGAATTTATGGCTATGATAGGGTTATGTTGTTCTTGCTGATATGTGATTAATATTTGCAACGTATAATCATTGTGGTTGACGCATGATTCCTATTTGATGCAATAATAATGGTTTTGTAGCTTAGCGTACGCTCTGGATCATACCCATTATCAAATTGTATTATTTCGACCATATCTATCTCTAGAAATTAAATTTTATTATGCATAAAATCACAAATTACTTATATAGATATGACTTATATTTATTTAATATATTTAATTTTTATCGCCTAGACCTCGCTTAGGCACCGCCTCGTCTAGGCAGACCAAATCGCCTAGGCATCGTCTTGACTACACTGGTTGTCACATCTGGGGTGAGCCTAGGCCTCGAAAGCTGTGCATGGAAATCTGACTCGTATGAGATGGGTCTTCACATCTGGGTCGAGCATGGGCCTCAGAAGTCATGCAGGGAAATATGCTCTACATCCATGCTGGGCCTGTTGGATTTCAATCTGCATGCATGATGCTATGATTTCAAAACTAATTCATGAAAAGTATGGAGGTTCTAAAATTTGGGTTTCGAAAGGTGTAGATTCTCAGGACAACAAAATCGAAATGAAACTTGGACGGTAGGTACGTCTAGATTAAGAAAGCTTTGGAAAAAGTTTGGAGGTGATCTGTCGATTGGATGTAGAGGTATTAAAGGATTACCATATTTGTACTATACTACTATGTATTCCAGATTTGAGTTTGGGCTTGTTACGGGTTTTTGGAAATGGAAAGTGATTGATCATGTGTGGAAAAGTTAGGGGAATGGTAGGATAATGCTTTGGGATCACTTTGGTGATGAAAAACTAGGGCTTTGATAGGTTTTATCATGTTTATTTTCAAGTTATTTTAGAATAACGATTTTTTATTATTTGACTAAGATTTCGATGGATCAAAAAGGATTCTAGTAATAAAAAAGAGATAGATTGAGAAAGATACTAGGATAGAGAGGGGAGGGGAAGGAAGAAATCTCTCGTGCTTCCACTGATATATCCACCAGTACCCACCACCAGAGGTGCCTACTCTACCGATCGTGCCACCACCTGCAGTGCATGCATCGTCAATCCCACCTCCATTTCTATCATCGCAACTTGCAGATCCAGCGCCATCGGCCCTTGTTAATTTTGGTATTTTTTTATTTGAGTTTTTATGTAAGTAATATTGATCTTTATTTTTTTTAATTTATTTTTTTGTGTTTAGTACTTACCAAAGATAAAAGGAATGACATCTCTCGGGTCTAGTCACATGAGTTCAAATGCCAAAAAATTGAGGATTTTTGCAAAGGTTCCAACCTAAGAATTTTTTACAGTATCTTTTTTCTCTTCATGGCAGATCCTTGACAACTTTGAGTAGAAGATATCACCAAAGTTGGTTTTTGATCATTTTTATGCCAAAGATATAAGATATGGGTCAAGGAATGGCCTCTTCAGTTAATGTCCTTCGAAATTTACTACATCTGGATCCCAACTCTGGCTGAATCTTTGATCACACTATGGTCAGCTTATTTAATGTCTCAGTTATATTAGACTATTGTGGTTTGAGTTGACTTATCGTCTCTGAAGTATAATTCTAACTTGAATAAGATATTATATTTTGTGCTATCTAATATCTGTCCTCACATATTATTAACCAACAATTAAGTTTCATATTTTACTAGGGTCGTTACTTAACAATTAGGGATTATTGCATTGACCTCCCCTGAGGTTTGGCAAGAATGCGGTATTACTCCCTCACATTGGAAATTCACACTAACATCCCCCGAGGTTTCATTCCAATGTTTGAAACCTGCCTTCAACAAAATATTTTGCATGATTTCATCAAATAAATCTAAAATACCTATTTTACACCTACTTAAAAACTTAACAATAAATTCAAAAAATATGAAAATGCCTTTGAATTTTTTACCTATGTATTCTCGGATTTTAAACATGTATTTTTTAAGTTCTGAATTTGTTTTTAAAATTTTCAAGTAGGGTAAAATAGGTATCTCAGATTTATTTGATGATATCATGCAAAATTGTTTGTCGATAGTAGGTTTATGCTTTTGAAATGAAACCTCGAGTGAGGTCAGTGTGATATTTCCAAAGTGAGGGGGTGACGGTGCATTTATGCGAAACCTCAAGGAGGTCAATGCAATATTCCCTAATAAATAATTGACAATGTGTAGTTGGTGATCCTTGGTAGTTTGATTAGTTGAGTATTTGAACTGGTTAGTTAGTTATTTGGTAGTCTCAATATTATAGTTTCTACCTATGATATGGGGGACAGCTCTAATTGAGCCCTCGGAGCCGTGTCAACCCGTGTCGACACGGCATGATACCATCGCTCCATGTTATTAAACCAAATGTTGCGAGTCTCTTCCTTCTCCAATTGGGTGAACAGAGGAAAATGGTAGACTGGGTAGGAGTCGAATTCCGAAGGGGTAGTAATTTGTAATTGATATTAATTTTATAATTTTGTTGGTATATATATATATATATATATATATATATATATATATATATATATATATATATATATATATGCCCATGTGTCTCTGTATCCATCTTTTATGATATAGCCGTGTCTGACTCCCATAGCCGTGCCTGACTCCTGTGTCCGTGTCTACAGATCATAGGTTTCTACACTTCCTCAATAAACTCAATGTTAGGGACATCTAACACTAACACTTTATATATGTCACTATCATCAAAGTAGGTTTTCTACTATGAATTATTGCCTAATATTTTTATTTAAGTTGTATTATTGTAATATTTTTACTTAAAAATTTCCATACTTTAGAGATCTTGAAACCGACTTTGAACAAAACCTCCAAAAATACAGAAACCGAAACTTTGAGAATGGGAAAGGAGTTGAACTTCAAATTTTGGAAACTCCTCTTATGGAAGGAGAGTATGTCCTTATGTATGCGTTCAAATATCAGATCAGGTATGTAATATACCTGAAGCCTGAACCTGTGTTGTTAAATAAATGGTTTTGGACCCCAAGTCTGACACGGTAATCTTATCGTAATTAGTTTGGGTACCCGATGACTTATGATAATGGATATTTGATGTATAGCCATATTTGATGTAAGCATCAGTAAGGATCGTGAGGGTGACCATTCCTACCTTTTGAATATCCAGAAAGCCCTAGAAAATTTTCTATGTAGTTCACTTGTCATGCAGGTCATAGGGCAGTCGCAAGTTTCGATTGGGTTTTTTAAACAAGAAATGAAGGGGCTTAGTTTCTTTGAGATTGGATAGAAAGAATGCCCCTGATGGGATGTGGCGCTTGGCACAACGACCTGCTACTTAGTTGCGAACTTGCTATGCGCCTGAGGTGACTCCGGTGGCCCTTCCTCTAAAATATCCTCTTTAACTGTGGACATTCCGTGTGTTATATGTGGCTGCACGGGCGTCCCAAATATATGACGCCATGGTTCCTTTCCTTTTCACTCTCATGTGATCCTTGAACCTTATTCCCTTGGTTTTGGCTTCGTCTCATTTTTTTTCTCTCTGATTTCTCTATATTTTTGTTTGTGAGCCCTTAGCCTGGTAAAACCCTTGATTCCCTCCGTTCATCTCGTTATTCATCCTTGACAAGTCCAGTGACCTATGATATGGGGGACACCTCTAATTGAGCCCTCGGAGCCGTGTCCACCCGTGTCGACTCGGATTCCCGTGTCCACCCGTGTCGACTCGGCATGATACTATCGCTCCATGTTATTAAACCGAATGTTGTGACTTGTGAGTCTCTACCTTCTCCAATCGAGTGAACAGTGGGAAATGGTAAACCGTGTAGGAGTCGAATTCCAAAGGGATAGTATTTTTTAATTTATATGAATTTCATAATTTTGTTGGTGTATGTATATCCACGTGTCTCCGTATCTATCTTTTATGATGTTGCGGTGTCCGACTCCCGTGTCCGTGCTGACACTCGACACCCGTGTCCGTGTCTACAGATCATAGCCAGTGACCCATCCTCCTGTTCTCGATCAGGCCATAAATGACTTTTTAGTCCGTTATGAAAACATGCTCACATTATATATCGGAGAGCAAATAAGCAAGGTTGTCATATCGTGTATCGTATCGTGTATCGTTTTTCCTATTTTGTGTATCGTGTATCGTAACGTATCGTGTATCGTAAGATACGGTTAAATTTATATTTTATACATATATATATATATATATATATATATATATATATATATATATATATATATAATAAATATAGAAAGTACATACTAGAATATTAAATATGAAAAGTCAAGTAGAAGAGTAAGACATTCCCTATAATTTCACATCAAACATAACATTGGCCTATACAAAAAATATGATGTATATATTTATATAAAAAAGAAATCATATATAAGTATTATCTATGATCTATCAATATATTGTTCTAAAAATATTCGAATGGTCAATGTTAAATATGAAAAGTCAAGTAGAAGAGTAAGACATTCCCTATAATTTCACATCAAACATAACATTGGCCTATACAAAAAATATGATGTATATATTTATATAAAAAAGAAATCATATATAAGTATTATCTATGATCTATCAATATATTGTTCTCAAAATATTCGAATGGTCAATGAAGACAAAACAAAAACTCAAAAAGTAGGAAGATCTTATTTTTCAATCTCCACCGCATCTACATCATCAATTTGATCATCAACAATAGATAATTTATCACCACTTGTTTCTTTATCTTTCTCTAATGTCTCTTGGACCTCTTATTTATTTTCATTCTCATCCTCATTGTCTTATTCAAAGTAATCCACTTCTTTCCTTTAGCCTTACTTTATGAACATAGATCCATTAGCCCTCTACTAAGAAGTACCACACATATATATATATATATATATATATATATATATATATATATATATATATATATATATATATATATATATATATAGGTAGAAATGGAATCCTATAACTATTGAAATTAGCAAAGTTGTAGATATTTGGTGTTCCAAGCTCTAGAAAAATTTTAAAAATAAATGGCATTGGAATCCGACAACTCTAGAGAAAGATTTGTAAAACACCTATAAATTTCTAAAAAAAAATTAGTATCACTTCACTCTAATTTAGAAAATATTCCTAAGTATTTTTTTAACGCTAAGAGACCTATATAGTCCTTTGGGAAATTAAGAGAAAAAAATTCATTTTAAAAGTTTCAAAAAAAAAAAAATAACAAACAAAAAAACATGTTTTCACCGTATCGTGTATCGTATCGTATCGTATAGTGTATCGTACGATACAGGAGAAAAACGATACGTAAACCCGATACGTATCGTTTTTCTCCTGTATCGTATCGTATCGTACGATACGTATCGTGTATCGTACGATACTAACAACACTGCAAATAAGTTTGAGATTCACTTGAAGTTTTCTTTTGTTACTCAATTCGACTTATTCGATAAGTTATAATATAAGCGTTTAAAAAAATCTGATCTTTCAACTTGGAATGTGATTCATCGTTAGAAAGTATTGTTAGAAATTGATTGTTACCTGTTTGGTGGAATTTCAGTGAATATACTAATTGGTGGCTCTATTTAGCTGCAAGGAAATTAGTCTTGTTGAACTAGACACCGATTTCTACATACGTTTGTGCTGGTTTTAGATTTTCTGATATTTTCTGATTTGTAATAGTTTTGGCTGAACTAGATCGTCTTTTTTTTTTAATCATTTTTTCTCAACCGTGAAATGTGTCCGTCTGTCCCAAATCATTCTAGCTTTCAGCTTGTTCTGAGCTTTTGGGAGCTTGAGTCTTTTAGAAACATTTTTTCAGGAGATGACCTTAGAAGAGTATGAGAAAATAAGGGAGGAGAAAAGAAAAGCTCTGATTGCAATGAAGGCCGAGGAGAGGAAGGTCCAACTTGACAAGGAGCTTGAGTCCATGCAGCAGCTCTCTATCAAGAAAGCAAATGATGAGGTCTTTATAAAACTGGTAAGCTTGCCGGGCCATGTTGCTTCTTTAATTTCGGCAAATCTTTTATCCATTTTCTCATATTGTTTATAACAATGCAATGATCTCCACAGGGTTCTGATAAAAAGAAGGAAATTGCTGACCGGGAAGAGCGGATCAAAAAGGTATGTTGCTATCTTATATTCTTGCCTGCAGTTGCGGTACTCGATTATGCATAATTTGTTCTTGATGCACCCTTTTTCTCTCTATCCAAGTCGTTGAGTATCAACGAGTTCTTGAAGCCAGCTGAAGGAGAGAAATACTATGGCCCTAGCGGCCGTGGCCGCGGCGGCAGGGGCCGAGGTGACCGCGGAGCATTCCGCGGTGGTTTTGGCGGCAGCTCAAACACCCACCTGGCTGCTGCCCCTGCCATCGAAGATCCTTCGCAGTTCCCAACACTTGGCGGTAAGTAGAGGGTTGGTGGGTATGCGAGGAGCTTTGTGTGCCAATGACTTTGTATGCCCGACTATTTTAACCAAACACTTGTCCTAATTTAGTGAAAGTTTGTGTGGATTCTGTGGGTACAATAAAGATGTTGAAGGATGCCCTTGCCCTTCATTTTGTTCCCTGTTTGTACTCTGATTTTTTTTAAAAAACTTTGTTTAGGTTACTATGATTCTCCTATTGTTTCACCCCCGCAATTTCATAATGTGCGCTGTTGATGAGGGTGGTGCCCTAAAATATAAACTTCCACTTGCATTAGTTATGGAAAATCGGGCAGGCCGAAGGGCGAAGGCTTAATTATTATTGCTCATGGTTGCCAAGCAGTCACTAAGATTACTTGGTGATTCCCCACGACTCTCTCACCTACTGCAAGATATTGATTATTGGTGGTCTTTGTCGGTGTAAATTCTTGTATAACCTTGTTGGTGTGCTGTTTGTTTTTTTACTGTGACAAGAAACACAGGATGAACTGTGTAAAAAATTAGAAGAATTAGTTTTAGCCAAAATCTTGTTCTTGAAAACAAGGTTTTGAGTTTTTAGTGATACCCTCATCAGGTTCCTCAGATGCTTCAACCCCGGTTCTCTCTCCTGAAATTACAACTAACTGGGGGGTCTACTGATCATTCTAGGGAGTGGTTCTCTCTCCTGAAATCACAACTAACTGGGGGAGGTCTACTGATCATTCTTGGGGGTGGTTCTCTCTCCTGAAATCACAACTAACTGGGGGGTCTACTGATCATTCGTGGGGGTGGTTTTCTCCTGAAATTATAACTAATTTGGGGGGTCTACTGATCATTCTTGGGGGTGGTTCTCTCTCCTGTAATCACAACTAACTGGGGGGGGGGGGGTTCTACTGATCATTCTTGGGGGTGAACAAAATTTCAGCTAATTAGGTCTAGGCCCTTAACTATTTTGCAATAATAGTTGCAGGACACCATAATTTGCTATATTAACTAAGGTCCCTACAAGTAATCTCTCTCTCTCTCTCTCTCTCTCTCTCTCTCTCTCTCTTGCCTACTGCTCGAAGTTTGGACTTGTATACTATAATACATGGAAGCCATATACTCAGCAAGAATTAATGAAGAAACAGCCGTGGCCTACGCATTTGCAAAGAAACTCAGAGATCTTAAAAAATATTACAAGATTTCCGAGGTTGGGTAAGATTTCCAAGCTGAAAGAAGAAAAGAAAGAGAAAACAAGATGCCTAATATAAATATAAATATATACAACTATCTGCTTAAGCAGAAGATATTATCATTCCACACTTTGTGCCCTTTTAGTGAGGGACTGCTTCCACACTGTATCTTTCAAAAGCTTCGTCAATCGTTGATGCTTTGAGTTGTGGGGAGCCGTCCGATGCACTCACTCCTCCTCACGGACGGGCTGGATGCCTCATCAAAGCCACGCGTTGTATGCTAATTTGGTTCGACGGCAGCAACTCCCTCAAGTATACGGAGTACCTTCATTGCCACCAAACGATACAAACATAGATCATGGGTCACGCAGTTGAGCCGTGTGTGAGATTTTTTATTTGTTTTTTTTTTTTGGGGAAATTTTATTCATACCCCAAAAATCTGTAGCTAGCCCCCGTCTCCCTATCGTTTCTCAATAACTTACTCAGCGACCCTTTAATACCAACATTGCCCTTTTCTTTTGTACCCCAAACCTCAAAGTCCTAACTTAGCATCTTTTGTATCCCCAACCCAACCCAACCCAAGGTCTGTTTGAACTTCCTTAGCCCTAGCCTAATCCGTCGGGTTGACCAGGTTGATCAGGTTGTGCGGGATGGGTTGATCGGCTTCAATATGGTAGAGGAGAAATAATACGGGTTGGGCTCGGGTTGGGTTCAGGTTAGCCCACCCAAATTTGGGTTGGGCTCGGATTGGGTTCCGGTTGGCCTGCCCAAGTTGCAGCCCTACGTCTGCCTTCAAGTAGGGGTGGCAATGGGTCGGGTCGGGTCGGGTTGAGACATAGGTATAAGGGCAAAACACCCAACCCGAACCCGACCCGTTTAATAAACGGGTCAAAAACTTAAACCCAAACCCGACCCGACGACCCGACCCGTTTAACCCGTTTACTAAACAGGTCGGGTCGGGTCGTGGCGGGCCGGGTTGGCTCAATAGAACCCATGTAAACCTACCGGGTTGGGTCAAGACAAGTCGGATTGGGTCGGGTTGGCTCGGGTCGGGTCGGGTTGACACGACCCATTTGGTAAACTGGTCAAGTCGGGTCAATCGGGCTATAAGTACAAACCCGAACCCGACCCATTAAATAAACGGGTCAATCGGGTTGACCCTTATATGACCCGAACCCGTTTAGGCCAAATCTAAACCCGCCAACTTCGGGTCGGGATCGGGTCGGGTCAAGGATTGCCACCCCTACCTTCAAGTACTAGCCAATTGCATGGGGTTTATTTAAGAGTGGGGTGTATTCAAGAGTGCATATAATTAGGGTATATTTAAGGGGGTATGTGTTTGATTGGGGTATAATCAAGTTGGAGCGGCCATTTAACTGGGGTGTATTGAAGGTGGGGTGTAAGGGGGAAGGGTATTTTTGGGAAGAATGGGGTATGAAAAAAAAAAAGATGGGGTGTGTTCAAGTTTGTTGAAAATGGGGGCTAATTACAGATTTTTGGGGTATGAATAAAATTTCCCTTTTTTTGGGGATTTTTGCGTACAACTGCCTCATAAATATTTATATTACAAATAACAATCTCACTTTCTGAGTTTTATAAACAGCCTCCTCACAGATCTTGATTTTTGCAAAAAAAAAATCCTATAGCTAATTTTTTAACCATTTTTTACCCTTGAACTACTAGGCCTTTGTGTTCGCTGTCACTGTTGGTGACTCTGAAGATCGTCGTCCTCGTCCCATCTCAACAACACCGGTGACGACCAAGGGTAAAATGATCAAAAAGTTGTTTATAGGAGTGATTTGTAAAAATCAAGATATGTGAGTGGGCTATTTATAAAAATTTAAAGTTATGGGATTATTTGTAATATCAATATTTGTCAGCCTCCCCCCCAATTCCCAATTGTGGCAATTCTTAACAAGAGATCGGTTTAGCCTAAAGGATAGAGAAACTTGGAGACGAAAATACCCCTCCCTACACTTCAAATTTTTATTTGATGCCACACTCTTCTAAACCTGGACCGAACCCTAAACCTAAACCTAATCCTAAACTCTAAGATTTATAGGCCATGGGATGAACCCTAGACCCCAAAATTGACAACCGAACCCCTTCGCACCCCGTGGCCTCTTGCCTCCGCTGCTCGACGGCGGCAAGCAGCTGCAACTCGCCGTTGCCACCACCACTCATGCCCATATCTGCCACCGCTGCTCGCGCCGCCTCCACCATCGTTGCTTGCATCTGTCAACCTTCACCATGGCTGCTCGAGAGAGGGAGAAAGGAGAGGATGGTTTCGGGACTTCGAAAAAAAATGGGACTGTAGGCTAAACCGATATGTTAGTCCAGGGACTTTAGGTGAAACTATATCTTGTCAATCCTTAAGCTAAACCGATCTCTTTGTTAGGGATCTTACACACATAACCCCTTTTTTTTCCCCATTTGATAATTCATATAAGTATCATGTTATCTTACCTGAGACATTCGAGGCCTTGCATGGGGATCACGCCCGATGCACAATGATGCTGCATGTAACATGCAGTAGACTTCATGTTCAGAGTAGCGATCGCCTAAACGTGGATCTATGAGCTCGTCGATCGCACATTCTTCCAACAAAGGGCGAGCCTGCGCCACACAAGTTTGGATGATGGATAGATAAAGAAGGAAAGCCAAGGATTCACGTACTGAAAGAAAAAGAAAAAGAAAAAAAAAATTTTAGCCGCGGTAGAAGAATCAAGCATTCATCGAGCAATAATAAACTTTGATTGGCACATGAGATCCCCATAATAACCACATTGAATTGCCCGTTCTGAATCGGTCAAGTGAAGAGATCCTCAAATTGAAACTTGTTTCGTAAATGATCGGTTCTATGTCCATGAACTAAGATCCGACTTGTATCTGAGTATGGATTTGGAGTCATGCAAAGATCCATTTGTATATATATATATATATATATATATATATATATATATATAGAGAGAGAGAGAGAGAGAGAGAGAGAGAGAGAGAGAGAGGAATGTTACAGTTAGCTATGAGCTACGGAAGAAGAAAATGAGCTACGATAATTTTGACCACCCTAGAAGTTTTAGAATTTTGTGAAATTTGGTGGGTGTGTTGTCTAGGGTAACATGATCATCCTCACCAATTTTCAAGGAATTCAAAAAATTCTAGGGTCATCAAACGGTAGAAGTTTTATCCACAGTCCGTAGTAACCGTTAATTTTGCTTCTACCATTTGATGATCCTAAAAGTTTTGGAATTCCTTGAAAATTGGTGAGGATGATCATATTATCATAGACAACACACCCACCAATTTTCACGAAATTCCAAAACTTCTAGGATGGTCAAAATGATCGTAGCTCATTTTCTCCTTCCGTAGCTCATAGCTCACTGTAACATTCCCCCCCCCCCCTCTCTCTCTCTCTCTCTATATATATATATATATATATATATATATATATAGCCTATGGCAGTAGTTTGTTTTTACTGATTAAAATGATGAAAAATATCATATTATGTGATTATTTTGTAGTCAATAACAAATTCATAACCTTTTGCGCTTGAATTATTTCTGTGAAGCA
Source organism: Chamaelirium japonicum (assembly GCA_947650365.1). Classification (NCBI taxonomy): domain Eukaryota; kingdom Viridiplantae; phylum Streptophyta; class Magnoliopsida; order Liliales; family Melanthiaceae; genus Chamaelirium; species Chamaelirium japonicum. The sequence goes on from OX393558.1 coordinate 5,346,408, forward strand.
CTAAATCAATTGTATCTGTCCTTTTTTTTTCTTATATTTCATTGAATATTTTACTTGAAGTGTCACTCTTTTATTTTTTGGATCCGACACAAATCCAAGATTGATCGGAATCAGACACAATCTGGTTAGTAAATTGATCCGTACATGGATCTTATGTTGGATATCCAACCAAGATCCAACCCGAATACAAAATCCTCCAGCTATGACTAGATCTGAGAAAATAAATGGAGCATGCATGCAACTTACCCATTCAGTAAGATACTGCTGATCACCCTTTGCTCGGTTGATATCCACAGCCTTCTTTCCAGTGACAAGCTCCACTAGTACTACCCCGAAGGAATAAACATCTGCTTTTTCTGTGATTTGGCAACTCTGAGCAAATTCTGGAGCCAGATACCTGAAAAACAATATAAGCAACTAAGTTTACACTAGCTCACAATCAAAGCACAAAGCAACGTTGTTTGAGGATTACCCAAAGGTGCCGCTTACTCGAGTTTCCACACCCACGCATCCATCTGGCTGCCATCTTGCCAACCCAAAATCTCCAACCTACGTGCGAAAATAGTTAGGGTAATCCTTGTTCTTGATATCCGAAAATTGCATGTGAAATCAAAAGGCAAATGCGACGGTGCATGGACCTCGTTGATCTAGTAACATTCTCAATTGAAATAGAACAAGGTTGTGCGACGAGGCATAGTTAATAATTCAATAGAAAGATTTGTCCAACATAATTTCCTGTTTCAAGTAGGGACATGACACGGGAGAGAGCTAAAGTTTCAGGATGATTTCTGCCAAGTCCTCCGTTCTGGTGCTTTGTAATGGGGTTTTTATGTTGTGTTTTCGTTTTGTTGTGGCTATAAATTAGTGAAAATTGCAGTCTTAGCAGCACCAATAATAGGCAGGGGAGTGCTGAGACTATTGTTATGAAGCTTTTGTCATGGAATCAGGGGCGTAGCCAGAATTTTTTTTTGGACTGGGCTGAAACTAAACTGGTTTTCTTTAGGATTTTTTTTTTGACTTTGCTCCCCAAATTTTGCCTTGAATTAGACTTTACCCCCCACCTTTTCATTAATTAGACTTTACCCCCCAAAACTAACTGTTTCGTCAGCTCACCATTTGATGGTGAGCTGACGGAAAAGAAATAAAGTTTTGGGGGGTGAGCTGACGGAGTAGTTAATTTTAGGGGGTAAAGTCTAATTAATAAAAATATGGGGGGTAAAGTCTAATTCAAGGTAAAATTTGGGGGGCAAAGTCAAAATAACCCCTTTTTTTACTATGAAACTTTTACTTTGTAAAGAAATACTAAGCAAAATTTTTTACGTGAACATCGACAGTACTAGAAATTATATTAATACAAAAAAAGGTTAATTACACTTTGTCCTCCTGAATTTTAGCTCAAAAACATTAAGCCCCCCTATAGTTAAAAAACTATATTTTGCCCCATTGAAGTCAAATAAAAATTACAAAATGAGAGAAATTAAGTAGTTGACAAAAAGGAGTATTGTGCTAACATTTCAAACTTTAGGAAGTGTTTGGAACAAAGTAAATTATAGGGGGGTTAAGTGTTTTTGGCGGCGATTCATGTTTTGTGAGAACTCTGAGGCGATAGCGATTCACGTACGTGTCGCGAGGTGCCAAGGGTCTTGCTCGGTTGATGCGAAGCTGAAGTCTTGGTTGAGGCGGGCTGAGACATGTACTTAACGAATATGGGCTAGTTTTTCTCAAAACTCGGCCAGGCTATAGCCCGACCAAGCCAACTATTAGATCCGCCCATGCATGAAATGTTCGTGGTTCAGGTGATATTAAGCGCGAGGCGGTGATCACCTTTGCCTCAACAATATAGACATCCTATGAATACATGAGATTAAAACCGAGGGACCCACCAAGCACCTCTTGCGGTCTCTAGGTAGGTAATGCTTGGGAGTCCCTTGACACTAAGGGGGCATCACGACACGACACATTCTGATTGGATGGGATGACAATTTATTCACCCTTCTCTCTAAAGCGGTGGGAGATTTTCCCCTTACGTTGGTGCTGAAAAACATATGTAAGAGTAATTTGGATTGTAACCTCAGTTTATAGACCACATGAGGTATGCAAACACGAGGAGTCTAGCAAGAGCCAAGAGCAATAAGACTATCGAAATCAGGGATTTGGGTCCTAGAAGGCGACTTAACTATTACTAGGTATTCCTCTGAGACGATTCATAGCATGGGCAACTGATGATCCATGGAAGTATTTATTGATTATGTCGGTAATCATGATCCGACGAAGTTAATAATCACGCAAAAGTATACATGGAGCAATGCGAAGGAAGCAACCACATTTTCACCCACGGCCTGTTTTTAACTTCAGATGAATGTGATAGCAGATATCCATATTAGGGCTGCAACATCCACCACATCCATACACTATTGTGTCCTCTCTCCTCTCTACAACATACACTACATCCATACACTATTGTTGCAAGGAGCCCCAAACATATCCCCCTCCCCACACCCACCCACCCCCACCACCACAAAATGGATATAGATTTTTAGCTCTATATGTACTCTATTGGATTCGTATCGGATCCAATTATAATCCTAGATACAGTTATATAACCACATGTTACCTTCATGAGTAAATAGACATTATAAATCTATAGTTCCATTGAAAAAATTGTTGAAGAATACTATCACATTATCTGGCTAAAGATCCTTAAAAAATCAGTCTTGGACGCAGACAACAATCTGATAATTTTTCAAAAAATAAAAGAAAAAGCATGACAGAAAATCTTGACGAGATGACAGATTTAAAAATGGATTTTTTTAAAAGGAACAAGTACGATCTGTGCAAGAGCTGATGTCGTAGCTAATTGAGTCTGTTCAAGATAGATTGCAACAAGGCCTGACAGTAGCTTCACGCGTAATTTTAAGATATAGTCCACTGCAGTATCTCATTCATAGTCAAAGAATATCAAGCAAATAACATAGACTATAAAAACAACTATCCTGATTAAATGTAAGATAATCCCTAAGGACCTAGAAAATGATAGGAGGTCAATACCATTGGTTCAAAATCATGGGTTAGAAGGATGTTGCTTGGTCTCATGTCACAGTGGACTATGCAACCCACTCTGCACTCTTCATGAAGGTATCTCAACCCTCGAGCAGCTCCCACTGCGATTTTTTGTCTAGTAGACCATTCCAAAGTTTCTTGATTACAACCTGCAAACATCCAAACCCTCAAACTAAAAACATCTTTCATGTAAAATTAACATATCAGCACCCTATTAAAGATATACACATTTGTCTTCCTCGTGAAAAAATACAATTATTTTGTGTTTTTGATTTCTGTGGACTGTGGCTGGTGTGCAGGAATACAGAGCCATGGGATTGCATTCTTGCGGTGAGTTTTACATGGACAGATTCCGCATACCCTTTTTGTATCCATCAGTCACTCGTGGTCTACTTGTAGACCATTCCCGGCCTCTGCAAATAAAATATACTTATCATCATCCGAGTCTTACCCTTCAAATTGAGATTGACCATAGGGAAGATTTCCGACCGGCTATCAACCTAATGCCAACCCTCTACGATTGGTGGAAAAAACCTCACAACAACATCGCAAGAGAGGGCTACCAAGTGAACTAAAATGGCAGTTAGCGGGGGACTAACTGGTTGATTACACAGTTTAAACTCATGCAACCAGGGAATGACTGCCCAGGTTTCCCCTAGACTAGGAAAATTTCTAGACGAAGAACATAGAAGGCAAGGTTTGATATAGGGAAGTATACTCATTTCTGTGGCACAAGTTACAGCCCAAAGAGTTGAAATGAAGCAACACTCCCAACCCTCTTCTAAAAAAATATAACAATAAAAATACTTCCAATCTGTGGATTGATCAGTCTACAGTGCATGTAAGATGACCAGAAAAATTGGTATGGACTGACATGGTCTATCAATAACCAATAAAACCCCCTTCGAACAACAACAGCAAATCTATGTGCTGGAGGATTAGATAGTGCTTCCACCTCAAGTTTGATATTGCACAGACCTAAACTTTATGATACAGAAACCTTTTTGTAATCAAAGATTTAATTTTTAACCTTTTGCGAGGAGAATTTAATGCAGTTGAATAACCTGAGAATTAAAACTCATCATTTTCCTCCATCTCTTAAAATCAGAATAAATGAATCTTCCCTTGATAGTAGAGAAATTACCATAGAGATGGGTATGCAGGGACCCATTGCAAATATATTCATAAACCAGCAACCTTTTCCTATCCTCGACACAGAGACCAATCAGCATCACAACATTACGATGCTGTGCGCAGCTTAAAACTTCAACCTCCGAGCAGAACTGAAGATCCCCCTGGGAACTAACCACTGTATGCTGCTTGACAGCAACTGTCTGGCCATCAGACAAGACCCCTCTGTGAACAGATCCAAACCCGCCCTCAGCCAAGAAGTTTGATTGAGAGAATCCACCTGTAGCAAGCTCCAGCTCAGCATAACTGAACCACTTAGGAGGCTTTCCAAACACAGGCGCCTTGTGTTGACATATTGAACATAGAGGAGGGGGGCCTGAAGGTGCATTTTTTGTAAGAGAAATCGCTTCTCGAACATTTCCATTGAGATCCAAATCCGATATATAGTTCAGGTTACTGATTCCGGCTTCGCGGTCAAGTTTAGAAAATTTCAAAATCAGGGCTTCGACTGTGGAACTACGGGCTTTATCATCAAGTCTTTGTGAGATCTCTGCAACTTGTTTTGAAGATGAGTGGCCAGCACCAAGGATCTCTACCACCCAAGGTTGGAATTCCAAGGTTGTTGAAGGACTCGTATTTTCACTGTCAGATTCAGAGCTAGTTACCTCTCGAGTTACTTCTTCGGATGTAGCTGTTGGTTCCCCTTTCTTTATACCTCCGCTTGTTACCGAAATGAAAAATGGCGAAGTTCCAGGATCTGAGCTTGATAATGAGGATGACCCAACTTCAGTAGCAGTATATGGTGTCTCAAATTCAGGACTGCTAGCTGGAGTCACTGTTGGCCCTCTAATGGAATCCATAGAATTTCTTGAGTGCTTTGAAGCGTTTTCAGGCAACCTATCCAGCTCAGGTGGCAACAGGCAGGGCACGTGGGACTCCGCCTCAGGTGACCCTACTAGATTCAATCGAAGAACTTTTGGTTGAGAATGCTTCATAACCACAATGTTACATCGTAGCTCCTCCAAACATCTTTTCTTCTCATGCTTCAGATGTCTGTATATCGAAAATTATAGTAAATAAATGTAGATCTTAAGAATATAATAGAAGCAAAGTAGACCGAGGAAATGCATGCATGCATGAAGAGTAACTCAACTCAAATTATAAAGGAACCTAAGTTTGCATAACCAAATGCATTTAACAAGTGTTCTTTAATAATATGGAGTATGGACCTACCCTATGTGGCAGGAAACTTCAGAAAAGAATATTTCTCAAAAAAAAAAAAACTTAACAAAAGAATATTGATTTTTACAACTTAGTATTACTTGTCCAGTATAACCCAGTTTGCTTGAGTTCTCTTGGATTCAGCAGCCACTACGCCACAAGGCACTCCGGAAATTATCCTGATCTTGATGTCTATCTACAGAAAATGAAATTTGGTGCTAATTAGCATGGATGAATGGACAGAAAGCAGATATAACAATAAATTGGTTGCTTGAAAGTTCAAAACCTTATTTGTATAATAAAGATCATGAAGTTGGAGCATCATCTGTGAACACGAATCTTGAATATCAGATGTCTGCCCTAAAATAGTTCCAGAATGCAACCTCCTGTGACTACTGGCGCAGTCCCCTGAAAATCTTGGAAATCTCCATAGTTTCCGACCTGAAGAATGAAGATCAAACAAAATTACTGGTCATCCCAACCACCAATTGATAAGATAAAAGATAGTACCTAGAATGAAAGATTTTCTATGGTTTTCATGGATTAGCATATTGCCTACTTCAAACTGTGTAATATGCATCCAAATCAGAGAAGTGAGATGTAATCTTTATGCCGAAAGCAACTTCTTGAATATTATTTTTTGATGAGTAAATTCATCATGGATCGTGCTCGTTACGAAGAGAGATGGAGCGGATTTGATTCGTGATTACAGACCTATTAGTCTGTCGAACTATCTCTATAAGGCAGTGACAAAGGTTCTATCTAATAGGCTCACTACGGTGATTCCGGATCTTGTCAATCTTACTCAATCAGCTTTTATTAAGGGGAGAAACATTCTCGATAGTGTCGCAACAACTCACGAGGTTCTCTTCCATCTGCAAGAGATGAGGTCGGAAGCGGCCTTGCCAAAGTTGGATTTCGAGAAAACTTTCGACAGGCTTGATTTGGATTTCTTAATGTCAGCCCTGCAGTAGAAGGGATTCCCACATCAATGACTAAACTGGATCTAGAGCTGCCTTTCTACCTCCAAGCTCACCTGCCTTATTAATAACGTCAAGGGCAACATGTTCTCTATGCGGAGAGGTGTCAAGCAGGGCTGCCCCCTATCTCTCTTCCTCTTCATCCTGGCTAATGATGTTTTTGGCGCTATTATCAGATGGACGGTAAACCAGGGCCTCATTAAATACTTGGGTCTTCCCATCTTTGATAGACGGCTTCCTAAGGAGTCTTAGCTTGAACTTACCCAGAGGATAGAGAAGCAGTTATCCGGTTGGAAAGGGAACCACCTCTCCATTTGTTGGAAAGCTCACCCTCGTCAACTTGGTTCTTTCCACCATCCCTTCCTACTGCCTCTCTTCCTTCTCTCTGCTGACCTGGGTCATTAGGAAGATCGATAAACTTCGTCGATCCTTTTTGTGGCGCGGTGTCGATGGAAACTCGGGATCTTACTCTTTACTCAACTGGAAGGGAACCTATGTCATTAGGAAGATCGATAAACTTCGTCTATTCTTTCTGTGGAGCGGTGCTGATGGAAACTCGTGATCTTACCCTTTACTCAACTGGAAGGCGGCCTGCCAATCCAAGTCCCAAGGAGGACTTAGCACCAGAAGGAGTTTAACCAGGCTATGCTGGGGAAGTGGTGGTGGCGTATCCAGCAATCCCTTGGGGATTCCTAGAGTGAGATTATTAAGATCAAGTACTTCATACGCTTCTCCCCTATCCATGCACGATCACGATTCTCCGATACCATCTCTTCATTATGAAAGGGGATCTCAAAGATTTCCTCTTTTTATCGTTGCGGGAACAGATTACTGCTTAGGAACGGTGCGAAAATCAGATTTTGGGAGGACATCTGGATTGGAGACCTTCCTCTTCGGACCCTCTTCCACCAACTATTTGATCTAGCTCCTGTCAAATTGGCCTCAGTCCGAACACATGCTCTTGTCAGAGGGTCCTGCACGACTTGGAGGCTAAGATTTAATGGCCCATTTTCAACGGAACTTATCCCGCAACTTAGCGAACTTCTTGAACTCCTACATCCGATATCACTCATGGAGGAGCCTGATTCTACTGGATGGAGATGGAGCTTGATTGGCCAGTTCACGGTGAGCTCTTTCTACCGGTTTATAAATTTTGAGGGTGTCGTTTGCCCCCTCGCGAAAAAGATATGGAAGACGAGGTGCCCCTTGAAGGCGACGGTTTTCATGAGGTTAGCCACCAAGGATAAGATTCTTACCAAGATCAACCTCCTAAGGAGGAACCACTCGACGATCGCAGACACCGTCTGGCCCTTCTGTGGTCAGGCGGAGAAGACCTCGGATCACCTCCTGATTTGGTGCTCTTTCTCGAGAAGCATCCGATCCATTTTCAGATCGAGACACCATATCAGGTTCCACCCTACCTCCTTGGCCTCACTTTGAGGACCTTGAAGACGTAGATGCATCGGTTCAGATTTGAGAGGGGGTTGGGAATTGGGATATTACTGCAATGGCTATTTGCTGGGGTCTATAGCTAGAGCGGAAAAGGAGAATCTTTAAGGACAGAATGCTATCCCTTGAGAGAGTGACTGACGAGATCAGATCGTTAATCACTTAATCTGTCTTTGTGCTACGCACCTGATACCTTGGTTGAAGAATTTACTTCTGCTGCTTATCTCTTCTTCTTGTACATTCTTTATTTTAATAATTTACTGGTAGGGGTCTAGGCCGAACCCCCCCTTATTCACTGAGAGGGATTTCTCAAAAAAAAAGATGAGTAAATTGGGTAGGATGTCAAGACCTAAAAAACGGTAATATCCTCGTCAAACAACTTATGAATCCAAGAATCTTGGTTTCTGAATTGGTATCTTTTGATGGTTAACCAGGGTAGTGACAAAATTCTAATCCCGACCTAATGAAAAGAGCAAAATATATAGGGATTCAAAATTTTCATGAATGATACACGGTTTTTCCAAACGTTTCACGAAATACGCCGAATCTTTCTTTTCAGCAGATAACCCAAATACTATAAAATATCTCCCTTTCTTCTAGGTTTAATTCCCCGATCCCTGCTCTTTCAATGAAACTTTTTCCATCTACAAACGTTCACCCTCGATGAATTAACTCCAAATCGTGCCACGACGATAGTGTATTGCTTGTCAAGCAATCAAGAAGACCATACACCTGGTTCGCTTCTCCGTTTCGATACTGCGACCCAGATGACAAATAGGGGGGGTTTAAAATAAAACGGTTCCCTGTAAAATGGCACTCTAATTTGTTTGAGACACAATACAGACACTCACAAGTGAGAACAAAGAACTGTTCTATATCTGACAAAACATTGGGATGAAGTATATACATCATTTTTTTTCCGAGAAGTAAATAAATTGTGTTCAAATCTCATGAAAAGAGAACTCAGAGATAATAGCAGATTTTGTAAGAAACACATTGGCAGACTGAGTAAATGCTATTAGAGGAAGTAAAAAGGGTGTTCAGCATTACTCGGGAAGTAAAAAGGGTGGCATGAATGTTACCTGGGCTGTGCCGTGGGACTACGACCAGCAGGGTTATGCAGTCGGCGGGTTGAACAACATGGGTTAATGCCCAGACGAGGGCGGCCCGGGTGATCTCCTTGGAGGCCCTGAGAGCCACCACGACACTGCCCCGCTTCTGCTGCGCGCGGGCATTCATGGCTCAACACCGAACCGCCGGCTCTCAGCTCCAGCCCCAGAAGCAGCAGAGGAGAAGGAGCGTCCTCATGGATTCAATCAAGACGAAAACCCCGCTGTTCCGACCGCTGTTCAGCTCAATCGGTCAAAATCGATGACATGACAAGAGAGCGCCCTGAAAGAATCCCCACCCACCACAAGATTCGAACCCGACCACAGCACAGCAGCAGCTTAACTTCGAAAGAACAGAATACCGTGACTTCAATTCGTCCTTGGATCACGGAGAGAATGACCGGACGCCATTTCCGTCCATGCCGAAGCGAGACGAAAGCTCGATTCGAACAGTCAGAAGATCTCCGCCGTTCGTGGAGACAGATCCGGGAGAATGAAACGATCTAGAACCGTTTCAGACCCTAATAGGTTGCAAGAAAGATGAAATAAGAATTCAGCACCTCAATCTCTTTGAAGGGAGATCGACAACCTTAGAACTCAATAGAGAGAGTCCGTATCTTCTCTTTTGGTTAACAACCAGGATAATATATTTTCTTCCCAACTGAAGGATACAATTCGCCCAATATAGACCCAAGCCCCTCCCACATAAAGCAAAAGTTAAAAAATAGTAAGACAACTGTCATACGCTTGCTTCACGTACTAAAACACAAATTCAACCATAACTAAAATGGCCAATGCCAACTATAGAAAGAGAACAGCTCCCACCCCTAATCGAAACATGCTTATTATAGCTAAAAGCAATGATAGTAAGAAGATCTGAAGAAAATCTGCAGCAAGAGGATCGTTACAATCCACCCCTCTTCAGAATGACCTTGCCCTCAAGGTTGAAAATCTAGAAAACTTTGTTGTATCTTCGGCCATAACTCCCATGTTGCTTCCTCTTCTAGCATGCCTGGCCTTTCCATTGAATTAACACTTGGGTCACAGCCTGATTATTACGCTTGATTGGTCGCCTATCCAAAATGCGCTCGGGGTAAGGATCAACAAGCCCTTCATCTGTATAAACAGGTAGAGTTGTAGCAACTATTGTTGAATTTTCAATTTTTTTCTTAAGGCATGAGACATGAAATATTGGATAGATTCGTGCACCAATGGGTAATTCGAGTTTGTATGCCACAGCACCAATGCGAGCTAAGACCTGAAATGGTCCGTAAAACCGAGGAGTCAACTTCATGGATTGTCGAGAAGCCACTGACTTTTGTCGATACGGCTGTAACTTCGAATAAACCATGTCTCCAACTTCAAAGGATTTCTCCGATCGTCGCTTATCAGCTTGAATCTTCATCCGGTCATGAGCGGCTGTTAAATTTTGTTTTAGCAACTTTAGTATATAATCCCGCGACAACAACTCCTGCTCGACTTGATGCACCAATGTGGTTCCCTTGAGATACGGTTCAATGGACGGTGGAGCTTGGCCATATACTGCTTCATACGGGGTCATTTTGGTTGACTCATGATAAGCAGTATTATAACTCCATTCGGCCCATGGAATCGATCGAACCCACTGCTTTGGTTGGGCGGTAGTAAAACACCGCAAGTATGTCTCCAAGCACCGATTCACCCTTTTAGTTTGTCCATCGGTTTGAGGATGATAGGAAGAACTCATGAGCATCTCTGAACCTTGAGAGCTAAATAACTCTTTCCAAAAGCCACTAGTAAAGACCGCATCACGATCACATACGATAGAAGATGGCATACCATGCAACTTGAAAACATTGTCAACGAAAGCATGTGCAACATGAATTGCTGTATATGGATGAGATAGGGGAATAAAATGTGCATATTTGCTTAAACGGTCAACCACCACGAAGATTACTGTTTTTCCTTTAGAATATATCATATGTGCATATTTGGATGAGATAGGGGAATAAAATGTGCATATTTGTTGCGTTGGAATATATCACATGCTGCCACATAGTTGCGTACATCTCTTTTGAGACCCTTCCACCAAAAATTACGGCTTAACCGCTTGAGTGTCTTCAAATAACCAGCATGACCCCCATCCTTTGAATCATGAGACTGCTGCAAGATAAGTGTTTTGTGAGGAGAAGTTGGATCGATCACCATCCTTCCTTTATACATCAATCTTAGATCATCCATAGAGTACTTGAGATAAGCAGTTGGATTGGCTTTGATCTGTGATCGTAGACCAACAATGTAGGGGCTAACTTGATTATCATGCAAAATTTGATCTACCCATTGAAAAATTGGTGCTGATAATGCGGCCATTGACGCTTCAGTGGTGTACCGTGACAAGGCATCAGCAACTTTATTCTCTGTTCCTGTTTTGTAAACAATCTCATATGTGTGACCAAGTAATTTGGACAACCATCTATGCTGGGCAGGCGTAGAAACACGTTGTGAATCCATATGCTAAATGCTGTGATGATCTGTTCGAATCTGAAATTGTCTACCCACTAAATACGGACGCCATTTGAAGACTGCAAAAACAATGGCTTCCATTTCCTTCTCATACATCGAAAGTCCCATTCTACGAGGTGGTAGAACTTTACTGATATACGCTATTGGTCGCCGCCCTTGCATCAAAACAGCACCAATCGCACACCCCGATGCATCCGACTCAATTATGAATGGTTGATTGAAATCCGGTAACGCTAAGACAGGGGTAGATGCCATTGCCTTTTTAAGTGTTTGAAGTGCATGCTCGGCCTCCTCAGACCACTCGAACCCATCTTTCTTCAATAATTTAGTCAGAGGCGCAGATATCTGTCCATAACCCTGAACAAAACGGCGATAGTAGCCAGTGAGCCCCAAGAATCCTCGCAAGGCTGTGGTTGTGGTTGGTCTCGGCCAATCGAGCATGCATTGCACCTTTTGAGGGTCGGCTGCTACGCCATCTTTTGAGATGATGTGCCCCAAGTATTCCACTTGAGTTAGCCCGAACGAACATTTTGATCGTTTCACGTACAAGTGATTCTCTCTTAGGATAGAGAGAACTATATGTAGTTGTGCCAGATGATCTTCCCTCGATTTGCTGTACACAAGTATATCATCAAAAAATACTAAAACAAATTGACGTAAATACCTATGAAAGATGTCATTCATGAGGCTCTGAAAGGTTGCAGGTGCATTTGTTAATCCAAATGGCATAACAAGAAACTCAAAATGGCCGTCATGTGTCCGAAAAGCTGTTTTGGTAATATCTTCATCTCGAACCCGAATCTGATGATACCCGGCTCGAAGATCTAGCTTGGTGAAGTATACGGCTGTTAGAATTGGTGAGGTCTACCGCTCGTAAAAACCTATAGTTTAGCTATGTATGGTTGATAGTATAGGAATGCATATTGGTACGTACCTTAGTACGTGTTCTGATTACAGAACAGAGAGCCATGGCTACATGGTAATCCACTTGAGTGGGAGACTCAAGGGATTGGTCCCATGTAACCTAAATACGTTCACAGCTCTGATAAGGGTTGGTCGCCCTATCAGGATAAGCTGTTGGGATGACAGAGCGTGGGTGTCTCCACCACGGTCATTACCAGGCACAGTGTCTGTGGCCGAACGGAACCAACACGGTGCACAGATCGGTGAGCAGACACCGGTGCACTAAACCGTGTTTCTGCTTAGGGTAAAACGGTCCTAAACCCTGAGGAACCATGTCTGGTGGACTAACCAGTTATGTGGTGCTTTGGCGCACCAATGTGTGAGGATCCGGATGCAGTGATCCAAAACCACGATGTACTGGGTTACCCGGCTGGCGTTGCATCAGCATGTCACTCCTGCAGGCTATCCACACCCATAACGGGAGGTGCGTTCCTTGATCTGACCTACGTCGTATTAAACCCTGGCCATGTGGTCATCAGTTCGACTGGTGACGGATCCGGTTACTCGGCAGAGTTATCGGAGGTACGATGTACGTGGTCAACCTGGAAGGAACCGAGTCATATGAGCACTCGAGTCTGACGGTATTCTCCACCGCTTGAGTTGCGTCATGGCACCAGTGGAGGGACAACGAGTTTACCATACTAAGCGAAGAGCAGGGGTATGAGGGAGAACATAGTAAGTCCGGGGGAATTGGAGTGCAGCCTGCGTCGCACTCTGGGTGGCTACGCAGGTTAACTCGGACTCAGAGGATCGATGGTACACTCGGGTAGTGTGTCGATCGAGTCTGAGTTAGAAGCCATGAACCCTGGTCCCTGAAGGTTCCACCTTATCGACATTATGTACGGTTCTTATACCATCTCCTCGAAACACAGAACGTAGTTAGAGGAAGCGAGAAGTCCAAGCATACGCTCCGTGAGTGCTTCGCACTAGTGCACGGTAGATGCGTAGCTACGTGTGTGCACTAAGGGGAAACCCTAGGTTAGTGCAGAGACGCATGTAGCAATTTCTTGCCATAAGTGGACTTTGCCACATGGGTGCGATGCACCGGGACATGTTGCGAGTTGACTAGTTGACTTCACTAGGGGCACCCTTCGGGAACCTCAGAGAATAGTGAAATCACTGGTGCACTTCACTTATGTGTGCCTTGCAAAGTCTCGTACACGAGGAACGGCCAACTAGTGGTATAAGGGCGTTTTGGTCATACCATGCGCCACTATGCACTAAGGGGGCCGGCCCTAAGTGTTGAGAGACTGGTCAAGGCCGGCCCCATTAGTTTCGGGAGGTTGTTGCCTTCGATGAAGGGGCCGGTTATGAGGCGCAGAAAACGGGCTGGTTTTGACCGTTTTCGAAAACAAGGAAATGATAGAGATAAAGAAGAGATATATAGGGATAAGGCTTGAATCAATCATCCTTATCCATACTGTCCTTATCCATATGGATAGGCCGGCCCTATATATGAGAAGGAGAGAGAGGGGGCACGAAATTAGATGCATGGGCAAGCCCTAGGGCCGGCCATGCAAGCCATGGGGAAACCGAAGCCCCTCTCCTCTCTTCGCATCTCCTCTCTCGTCTCTCTATCCCTCGCTTGCGCCATTGGATGGCGACTCGTCTTCCTCGCGTGGTGTTTCGTAGAAGGAGAAGGCTTGTCGTATGGAGGCACTCAGAGATCCATCGACGAGGTGCCGTGGATCGTGTGAGATCGGGTGAACTAGAAGGCGTCTCCCGCAACCTTTTGCTATCCAAAATCTGCACAGAAAATCAACATTGTTTCTGCGATTCCAGGATCTACAGAAGTCCAAACGACGTGAAACTTGTTGGAAAAGTTGCGTCTCGAAGTTGGTTACTTGCAGTCCAAATTTCAGCCCAATCAGAGTTTGGAGCAGAAAGTTATGGCTGTCGCACCGAAGCTATGTCGAGCAGATCCGTAGCCCGTCTCCATCGACAAAGAAGAAATTTGTCGCGGTGAAAGATTCCGCACGCATGTATGATCTCTAACAAGTAGATCTAACATAATTAGAACATGCATACATGCTAGATTGTTCTTTTGCGTTAGATCGTCGTTAGGGGTTCGTGTAGTTGCCATGCTAGTTTCATACACGCATATGTAGATCGTTTCGATGAAAATTTTGATATGTAACGCACACCGCCTACGTTCCTTGGACCTTCACTTTGCTTCCGCTGCGGGCCTCTACCATGGATTTATTTCCAACTACGGCACCATGAAGTTCATCTAGCAATTCATCAATCACGGGTATGGAAAAACGATCCTTGACTGTAACCTCGTTCAATGCTCGGTAATCTACACATAATCGCCATGATCCGTCTTTCTTCTTCACTAACAAAACCGGCGAAGAGTAAGGACTGTGACTTGGTCGAATGATACAGGTAGTTAGCATTTCAGCCACCTGACGCTCGATTTCTCCCTTTTGGAAATGGGGATATCGATAAGGGCGTACATTAACAGGTTTGCTTCCCGGGACAAGGGTAATCCCATGGTCATGGCTGCGTGTTGGCGGAAGATTTTTGGGCTCATCAAACAAATCCTCAAACTGTTGAAGAAGATATTGTAATACCCTATCAATTGGTTCCTCCTCTGTTGCCATTGTTGCTGTAACAAGCCTTCCCTAGCATGGAGAGGAAGAGGGAGAGAGAGAGGCTAGGGTTTTTGGGGTGAATGGATTGAACCATCTCATTAGGCCAAGGGCCAAATATATATGAAGATACAAGAGAAAGAACAAAGGGTATCCTATACAGGTATCTACAGGTATCTGTATCTCAATGCTATACACTATCACTAACAGCCCCCCTCAAACTCAAGGTGGGTCATGCACCATGAGTTTGCTAAGCAAAAACTGAAAGCGTAGAACAGATTGCCGACTTCGCTTGTGCTCGGCGCTGATTCCTAGGAGGATGCATTTAACTGCACATTCGGACAACTTCGTGCGCTCATGGGGCGGAAGAAGAACGAAACAGGTGCATCCGAAGGTACGAAGCAAACTGTAGTCGGAAGGGGAAGAGAAGACGCTCGTGGGGAGAGGCACTACCCGGGAGAACAGACGAAGGGGTGATGTTGATGAGGTTGACGGAGGTCAAGACAGCCTCAGCCCAGAAAGTGCGTGGAACGGAAGCAGAGAGAAGAAGAGCACGCATCGTCTCAAGGATATGACGGTGCTTCCGCTCGGCTACTCCGTTTTGCTCGTGTGTGTGAGGACAGGAGTGCTGGAATAAGGTCCCATAGGACTGAAGAAGTGTCTGCATAGCAGTAGAGAGATACTCGAGGGTGCAATCAGACCGAAAGGTCTTAATGCGACAACCGAACTGTGTGTGGACCATTGAGGTGAAAATCTGGTAGACCTGAGGAACCTCAGAGCGGTGCTGAAGAAGGTAAACCCAAGTGTATCGGCTAAAGTCATCGATGAAAGAGATATAGTAGCGATAGCCACACATCGAAGGAAGAGGTGTAGGGCCCCAGATATCAGAGTGTACTAAGTCAAAAGGAGCAGAACTCTGAGAGATACTAGAAGGAAAAGGTAAGGCTGTAGCTTTGGCAAACTTACAACCGGTACATGTAGATAAAGAAGAGAAAGAGCAACGACCTAGAGCTCCAGTCTGGAGTAAGCTCTTAAGGCAAGACTCAGAAATATGGCCTAGTCTTCGGTGCCACAGGTCGGCATCGGAAGAAACTAAACTACAAATGCCAGAAGGTGGAATGGGTGGAAGGTGGAGATGCTCGAGATGGTACAGTCCGCCTGACCTACGACCAGCGCCAATTACCCGTCCGGTACGTGGATCCTGCACAACACAAGAAGAAGGGGAGAAAGTCACAACACAGCCAGAGTTACAAAGACTGCTAATGGAGATGAGCTGCATGCGAAGCTGGGGTACATGCAACACATTGGGTAAAGAGAGACGACCGCTCGGTTCTGTAGTGGTGGTAATCGATCCACACTGTGAGATGGCTAAAGAAGAGCCATCTGCAGTGTGTATCGATGGGATGTGCGGTGCTGGTCGGCAGTCGGTAAGCAAGGAAGCATTGGAAGTCATGTGATGGGAGGTGTTGAGCGGCCAATTGGTGCGATTTATCCCTTCTTTATCATGCATATAGCGTCACTTTGGAACGTAAAACATTCATACTATACGTAAACTGCATGATCCTCTTTGCACCACGGCATAATAGGATTTAATACAAACGTAGTGATATATTGGATCGCTCTCATACATTGCATGCATGAAAAATATGGAACCCGAAAATTATCCTTCTTATCGATAATTACTTCTTAACCTTATAAGCGTCATTTCATGTGTGATTTTCAGGAATTGACCCGGTACTCGACGCAGTCAGATAAAGGGTATCATGATGGAGCGGTGGATATTATCATGGCGGGTCGATGGAGTATGCACAGGGTGTTTTGAAGAATTTTCTGAAGAGTGATGGATAATTGTGAAGTCCAATGAGGATCAAAGTCATCGGGTTGATGCATCGCGTGAAATGAACCAGAGCAGAACCCCGAGTATGCTAAAGAGCTTAATGGAGGATGATGGTTTCTTGAAAAAGTGGCTCGGCCCGACCTGAGTATAACCCTCCATTGCATTAAAAATCCTGGTTGCACCCAGCCGTCCGATCCAATTCTCATGCGTCGCCCCTCATTAACCGAGCCAAATAGCCGAGCCCCACGTCCTCCTAAATTCACTCTTTCCCATCCGGACCCCATCGCAGCCGTCCATATCTGAGAACCCATCTTGTGATCAATGTATGCATGCAGGCACCCAACAACACAACATGCATGCATGCATGCAAAAATAAAACCCACTCAGCCACCCCATTCATCAAATCCGTCCCTTTTATCTCTAAGCCAACCACATAGCTCCATTTACAGCAAACGATCACAGCTGTTTGAGAGACTCTAATCCATCAAACCCCAACCATCCGATCAAAACCCATGCATTCTGCATGCATTGCAGACATTCGAGACCTAACCCATTCATGCGGTAATCACAGCCGTCCAATTCACCCCAGTCATGCATGTGACCTCCCCTCCCCTCACCAAGCATCTCTCTCTCATCTCGATTTTCTCTCTCTAGATCTCTTTCCATTAAATTACTCCTAGCTTCTCTCAACTGAAAACCACTCTCTCTCCTCTCTAAAAACCCGACCAGTTGGCACCCAAACAACTCTCTCTCTCTCTCTAAAACTTCGATCCCAACCGTCCGTACCACCTACTCTCATCCATGCAAAACCCACACAAGTCTGAAACTCTCTCAATCTCTTTAACCCCCAGATATCGGGATCTCTCTTTTTAAATATCTATCAAATCAAGCAAATCAATTCCCTATTCTTTCTCTTTAAATCTCTCAGGATTCACTCAACCCAGCCTGGCAGAACCCTTGCGATCCCAGCTGACTACTCGCCCCATCTTCTGTGATCTTTCTCTCTCTAAAAATCCCAATTTCTAAATGCCATGCATGGAAACCCATTAATTCCCACAATACACCCAAGAGTTATTGCATGCACGTCCTCAATATCTCCTCCTTTCTCTCTCTTCTTTATCTTTCTAAAACTATCCGAGAATCCCCTCGTGATCTCCATGCACACCTGTACCCAGCCCCAAGATCCCATCTCCCACTCTTTTTCCCGTTCTCTCTTTCCTTTTTATTTTCCTCAATCACAACCATCCATCCAACCAAACCCAGCTTTGTGCCATCTTTTCTCTCTCTAAATCTCACCCGATCTTCTCTCTCTCTAAAACCCATAACAAATCCAACATATTACTTACCTACTCTTTCTCTCTCTAGATCTTTTACCCGATCCGGCCTCATGCGATCCATCGGACTCTCTCTCTAACTCCTTTCCTTATCTCACCTGACCATCCCGACCCATTCGAATCACAGCCGCCCACTCCAACAAAGCCATGCACGCAGTTCTTTCCCATTCTCTCTCTCATTGCGAACATCTCTCTCTCCATTCAAGCCCTATAATCTCTCTAACCAAAATTCTCTCTTTTCTTTTTCCATATCTATTTTCCTCTCTCACATCCGAACCTCTTGCTCTCTCATCCCGATCGTCTCTCTTCCTTCTTTCCTTACCTCTCTTTACTCGAATCCAATCACAACCGTAGATGCATCCAACCCATGCACTAACCCCTCCTAACTTCTCTATATCTTTCCCTCTCACGTTCTCACGTTGCAAATTTCCTCTCTATCCTATATAAGGGGACAGACGAACCTAAAGGAAGGGAGGGGGAACCGACCCACCCCTCCCTCCAGGGAGGGGCATCCATTTTCCACATAGCTTTCATCAGTTTTTGTTTGTAGAGTGGGTGCGAAGAGAGTGTATTGTAATCGTTCATTTATATTATGATATGATGTTCTAAGCAGTTGGGTGTAGTCGTATTTTTTTACTTCAATAAAGTTCTTTTCATTTTATTCGTATGTGTCTTCTTTCTTTTATATCCCGCAATGTTTTATTTTATTCATACTTACACCATGGCCAAAACCATGGTAGGCTAAACTCTCCCTCCCATCAGGGAGAGGGATCAATGCCATGGTAAATAGTTACTAATTTCTCTTGTAAATTGCTCTCTATTGCGCTAAATGTTAACTCCTCTCAATTAATTGATTTTAATTATGGAAAGCTAGCTCTCCCGTGTTTCCATTCAATTGGGATTCGGGTGATACTTCACACTCCAATAGTTAATCATTGGTTAAGTAGGCAAACGATTAAATTTATTCTTATCTAATTTTCGTTATATAAATTCTCACAATTGAATTAGTTTTACTTCTTCACTATAAGAAGAATTCTATTCATAATATTTGAAGAATATTATATAATAAAAGTAGATAAAGTGGGCTTTAACTCTAAATCTTCCGCTTGAGACGGTAAAACTTCCGTTCTCAAGTGTGGATAAATGAGAGTGACATTGCAAGAGAAGTGACTCTATACTATGGTTTACAAATCCCTCTCCTAGGTGGATTTATTTCTAGTATAGTTTAATTATAATTATTAGTTTTATGTTTCTATTTTCTAAAATTAATGAATCATTTGCAAAATAACAAAAATCCAAACTTCCTTCAATTTAATCTAGCTTCACTTGTGATATCTTCTCTAGGCATTGCACTTACGTATGGTTCGATCCTATACCTTGCCCTATACTTTCAAAATTCTCTGAGTTATAATTGCAGGTATTGGTTTTTGATAAATAGCTTTTACAACAACGACACATAGCAAAAAACATTCTATCAGGAGGCCCCAGAGTCCAGAATCCAAGTTGCGAAGGTACCGGGGGTGGCTAAGTGAGCAGAGGAACTGGAGGCGCTGGAAGCTTCGGCGGAGCTGAAGCTCGCCTGCTGGTCTAGGCGGAACTGAAGCTATGCAAGCTGCTGCTGAAGGAGCTGAGTAGCGTCAGGGGCGTCCAAGGAACCTCGGGGTGATGATGGAATCGTGCGAGGAGAGGACGGAGCAGTAGCGGCAGCAGCAGTAGAGCTAACAGGGCGACCACGTCCTCGGGGTCCCTGCCTCTTCTCGGGATGCAGCTTCCAACATGTGGCGACGACATGGCCTGATTTGTGGCAGTGAGTGCATACAAACCGATCACGACCAGAAGCAGAAGTAAGAGAGACAGCTGGAGCTGCAGCAAGGACGCCCGTATGGCTGAAGGGGGGCGGAGGAGCCCTGGTGGCTATGGTGCGCAGCCTGGTCTCTTCGGTGACGAACTCAGCAATGGCAGCATCCAAGTGTGGAAGTGGGTCTCGGTGGATCAGGGCGCCAGCAAGTGGGCCAAACTCCGGTCGAAGGGCCATCAGGAACTGGTAAAGCTGACGGCGCTCTCAGAAGGTTTGGTGGGCGGCACGGCACTCGGAAGGGACAGGAGGCACCAGTGACTGAAGCTCCCGCCAGTAACCACGCATCTGCGCATGGAATTGCTGGATCGTACGATCGCCCTGCTGTTCCGACTGGACCTGGGAGAGAAGAGCATACTCGTGGGCACCGCTAGACTCCACGAAACGCTCAACTAAGGAGCGCCATATAGCTGCAGATGCTCCAAGAGCGGCGAGGTCGGCACGCATCGTCCGATCGACCGAAGCGACAAGGTAGGCGGCGACCCGTGCATCACGAAGACGCCACGCTTGAAGAACGGCAGGGAAAGCCTGACTCGGTGCCGTGGTGGTGCCGTCGAGTAATCCAAGAAGGCCTCGTCCGAGAAGCGTGGTCTGAACGGTGGCCGCCCATGCTTCCCAGTCTGCGGAAGAGGCGAGAGGAAAATCCGTTGAGCTCGGCAAGAAATCACGAGTGTACTCGAACGGGAGACTCTCAGAGTGTACGGGCGGAGGAGCATCCACAGAAGAGGAGTCGGCCATGGCGGCTCACTCGGAGATCGGATTGGGTCAATGCAAACAGAGAGGAATCCGGCGAGGTCGGAGTAGATCTGGGTCCGACGAGGTGCTGTGGGTCAGATCTGATGGAGATGAAGCCGATACGACGGAGATGAAGTCGTTGGAAGTGTCGGACCAGATCTGGATCTGAGATCAATATTTGGTTGTGCCCTTACACTGTTCAATAAGGAAACGGGAGTCCACTGTGCTCACCCAACACAGCCAGCTAATGCCGGCCCATCATGTGTGGCTGTAGAGGGGCCGAATCTCGCGCTGGGGAAGAGGTCGACGCCGGCGAGGTGTAGATCCCGATCCGGCGAGAAGCAGATCCTTCCGGCAAGGAGCTCAGAGATCTGAGCTTGGACGGTTGCAGTCGCCGGACGAGGGGAGCTCAGAGATCTGAGGAGGGGAGCTCAACTCACGCCGGAGGACTGAGCTCGGACGGTTGCAGTCGCCGGAGGAGGGGAACTCAGGATCCAGATCTGGCCGGAGGGCTCGGGATCCAGATCTGGCCAGATCAGGTGGAGGACTGAGCTCGGACGATTGCAGTCGCCGGAGGAGGGGAACTCAGGATCCAGATCTGGCCGGAGGGCTCGGGATCCAGATCTGGCCAGATCAGGTGCGCGAGGGCTGACAAAGGGGAGGGACGAGGTCGACGGCCGGTGAGGAGGGATCTCGTCAGATTTGCAGGGAGCAAAGAAAAGGCCTCAGATCTCGATCGGTCGGAGGACTCGCGACATCGAGATCTCACGGGAGAGAGGCTCTGATACCATGTAACAAGCCTTCCCTAGCATGGAGAGGAAGAGGGAGAGAGAGAGGCTAGGGTTTTTGGGGTGAATGGATTGAACCATCTCATTAGGCCAAGGGCCAAATATATATGAAGATACAAGGGAAAGAACAAAGGGTATCCTATACAGGTATCTACGGGCATCTGTATCTCAATGCTATACACTATCACTAACAGTTGCATGACACATAAATAATAACGAGCAAGAAGCCCCTGTTCGTACTGCCTTGCAAACATCAGCAAGTTTCGAAATTTTTGGTAGGGTACACTTGATTCCCTTGAATGTAACATTGCTTCCATCAAGTTTAAACTGCATCCACAAATTTGTAAAATCCCAAAGAATCGGCCCTAAGGTACACAACCATTGCGCCCCTAGTACCATGTCACACCCTCCAAATCCGAGCAAGTATACATCCGCAGTAAATTCAAACTGTTGAATCTTAAAGTGCAAATTTGGGCACATACCGTGGCTACGTAATATATCACCATTCGCAACTATTACCCGCAAGTCCCTACCTGATTGGATGTGGCAGCAAAGCCATTGGGCAAGTTTGGCATTGATGAAATTGTGAGTGCTACCGGTATCTATCAACAACACTATAGGGTGCCGCTTTATAGTTCCCTGGATTCGCATTGTCAGTGGGGTAGTCGATCTTGCTAGAGCATGAAAGGATATCTCGGGTTCTCCTCCTTCCGGTATTTTGTCTTGGCTATTTTCATCCTCCGGACTAACATTATCTTCTAGGCCGTTGTTCTCGTATGTTTCTGAACTTTCTCCATCGATCAAGAAAAATTGTTGCGCCTTGTATTTGTGATTGGGAGAAAATCGTTCATCGCAGTTGTAGCATAATCCCTTCTCTCTTCTTGATTTCATCTCTGGAATTGTGAGCTTCTTGAAGTTAGGATTAAAAGATTTGGTGGGTGCACCAAACTGAGGTTTGTTTGGTGTTAATTCTTGATTTTGATTGAATTTAGCCGTTCGTCGTGATCGTGCCGTCTTTTCCTCGAATAATTTCGCCAAGGAAATAACATGAAACAGATCTCTTGGATTTTGACTTAGTACATCCAATTGAATATCCTCGCGAAGCCCCCCAACAAAGAGACTCACAAGTCGTTGTGTTGGAATATCGGTCAGCTGGCTAGAGAGCCTCTCAAACTCATTCTGATAATCATGCAGACTACCCGTTTGTCGAAGTCTCTTCAACGCGATTGTGAAGTCCTCATATTCCGTTGGGCCGAAGCGTGAGATTAGAGATTCCGTGAAGAGCCGCCATGATAGAGTATCTCCATAATATTGCTCCAACCAATAGTACCATTGTCGTGCCTCCTTCTCCAAGTAAAAAGATGCAATCGTGACAAGTTGTGCCGGTGCTATTTGATGCAGCTTGAGAAAACGCTCAGCTTCATTAATCCATGGTACTGGATCAGTTCCATCAAAACGTGGGAACTCTAATTTGAGCGTCGGCATCCTTGCGATATGCACATCACCATGAGGTTGGGTATTTGCATCTCCTCGTGATGGATTTGCTTGGGGGCGAACATGTCGATCATCCATAGTTGGAGCTTGATTTGTGGTTGATCCGACCATATAATCATCGTGAACCTCCTTAGAGGCTCGATCCCGCTGTAGCTACAATACCACCTCCTTGAGCACATCAAGCTCTTCTAACTTCTTCACAATTCCGTCCAGCTTCGAATTTACATCAGCAAGCTCCATGGTTGATTTAGCCTTCTTTTGTCCTCGGGTGCGTGCCATCCACCAACAGAACCTGGCTTTGATACCAAATGAAACGATCTAGAACTGTTTCAGACCGTAATAGGCTGCAAGAAAGATGAAATAAGAATTCAGCACCTCAATCTCTTTGAAGGGAGATTGACAACCTTAGAACTCAATAGAGAGAGTCCGCATCTCCTCTTTTGTTTAACAACCAGGATAATATATTTTCTTCTCAACTGAGGGATACAATTCGCCCAATATAGACCCAAGCCCCTCTCAAATAAAGCAAAAGTAAAAAAATTGTAAGAAAACTGTCATACGCTTGCTTCACGTACTAAAACACAAATTCAACCATAACTAAAATAGCCAATGCCAACTATAGAAAGAGAACAGCTCCCACCCCTAATCAAAACATGCTTATTATAGCTAAAAGCAAGGATAGTAAGAAGATCTGAAGAAAATCTATAGCAAGAGGATCGTTACAATCCACCCCTCTTTAGAATGACCTTGCCCTCAAGGTTAAAAATCTTGAAAGCTTTGTTGTATCTTCGGCCATAACTCCCATGTTGCTTCCTCTTCTGGCCTGGCCTTTCCATTGAATTAACACTTGGGTCACAGCCTGATTATTACGCTTGATTGGTCGCCTATCCAAAATGCGCTCGGGGTAAGGATCAACAAGCCCTTCATCTGTATAAACAGGTAGAGTTGTAGCAACTATTGTTGAATTTCCAATTTTTTTTTTAAGGCATGAGACATGAAATACTGGATGGATTCGTGCACCAATGGGTAATTCGAGTTTGTATGCCACAGCACCAATGCGAGCTAAGACCTGAAATGGTCCGTAAAACCGAGGAGTCAACTTCATGGATTGTCGAGAAGCCACTGACTTTTGTCGATATGGCTGTAACTTCAAATAAACCATGTCTCCAACTTCAAAGGGTTTCTCCGATCGTCGCTTATTAGCTTGAATCTTCATCCGGTCTGGAGCGGCTGTTAAATTTTGTTTTAGCAACTTTAGTATAAAATCCCGCGACAACAATTCCTGCTCGACTTGATGCACCAATGTGGTTCCCTTGAGATACGGTTCAATGGACGGTGGAGCTTGGCCATATACTGCTTCATACGGGGTCATTTTGGTTGACTCATGATAAGCAGTATTATAACTCCATTCGGCCCATGGAATCCATCGAACCCACTGCTTTGGTTGGGCGGTAGTTGAATACCGCAAGTATGTCTCCAAGCACCGATTCACCCTTTCAGTTTGTCTGTCAGTTTGAGGATGATAGGAAGAACTCATGAGCAACTCTGAACCTTGAGAGCTAAATATCTCTTTCCAAAAGCCACTAGTAAAGACCGCTTCACGATCACATACGATAGAAGATGGCATACCATGCAACTTGAAAACATTGTCAACGAAAGCATGTGCAACATGAATTGCTGTGTATGGATGAGATAGGGGAATAAAATGTGCATATTTGCTTAAACGGTCAACCACCACGAAGATTACTGTTTTTCCTTGAGAAGGAGGTAGTGCATCAATGAAGTCCATGGATATGGCCGTCCAAATTCTTGATGGAATTGGCAAGGGTTGTAACAGTCCAGGTGGAGCAACAGATTCAGATTTGTTGCGTTGGCATATATCACATGCTGCCACATAGTTGCATACATCTCTTTTGAGACCCTTCCACCAAAAATTACGGCTTAACCGCTTGAGTGTCTTCAAATAACCAGCACGACCCCCATCCTTTGAATCATGAGACTGCTGCAAGATAAGTGTTTTGTGAGGAGAAGTGGCCCTTCGGAGGCATGATTGTTCCGACGATCACCTCGTTGGTCGGAGAGACATCTCGGAGGAAGAGGCAAAGAGGGCATTGGAGTCCATCTCTTCGTCCGATGCCCAACTGGGGTTCGATCGTTATTGCAATGTTGCCGAACTTTAGAGCTGTGCCCATCATTCCGAACATCCCTCACGATGCAGGGCTCGTGATGACTCGGAGCCAAGAGACTTGGGATGGCGAGTAGACTCACTAAGACGCTCCCAGACAGTCGGCCTGGGAGGAATAGGCGAACGTTCTGTTGAGAGGGATTTGAGAGAACGTCGAGGGATGTCGACGACGGATCGTCTAGAAGGAGCGGGAGATTTGTCAGTCAATCGGCAGACGTCTGCTCCGTCTTTGATGCCAACGGCAGACCATGGGAGGTCAGTTCCTGCTTCGATGGTAATTTATCGGAGGGAGTCTCTTTCCACCATGAGAGCGGCGTTCTGCTTCATGAGGGTGAGGAGTTGATAGTCATCTGCTGTGATTTGATATGACGCTTGAGTACCGGTACCGGGAGAGACTTGCGCTTCCCCCAAGCACTGAGGAATTTGGTCGGCGAGTTGAGGTGACTGTCAAGGTTGAGCCTGGGCGGCACGATCAACCGACGGGTGACTCCTTGAATTAACAGCAAGTTGTTGTTGTGGGTGTTGGCTCGTTGCAAACCGACGACTCGTTGATCGAGTCGTCGGATGCTGAGCGTCTAGGTGCATACCACTCTCCTCCGGCTGGTCTATCGGTGTTTTCGCCATCTAGGTGTAGCGATGGAGAGAGATGGATTACTCGGGCAACCAGTAGCTGCTACCGGAGGAGTTGGGAAACTTAGAAGTTGTAAGTTGATAGGATCGTAATCCCACAGACAGCGCCAAACTGTGGGGGAGGATTTCGGCCGTCGTACGTGACCCTCCTCCAACAGTCGATTGAAGGTTTGACCGTTCGGGATGTGGCGCGCTTCGAAGCGCAGAGTTGCGACTTGCTGGGCTGTCACACAAGCATTGTAGAGTAGAAAGAGAGTTGACACTAGATGTGGTGACGAAGTTCGGCCGAAGCCTATGTCTCCGTGCGGTAAGACGCAACCTTTGAATCCACTATCTCTGAGCAAACAGTAGAGCTACTCTCGACAGGCCGAGGAGTGCTTCTTACAAGTAATCAGAGGGTGGAAAAGGAGTATGAAAACCAGAAAGCTCAGGGAGCTCTGGAAAACAGAAAGTGGATTTCTGGTCTGGAATTTTGGATCTGGATTATTTTGCAGGGTTTGCTATTTATAGTAGTTTGGTTCATCTAGAGAATATTCCAAGAATATTTCTTAGAGTATTCGGGGTTTAGTAAATTTTCGGGGGAATTTACCAAACCCCAGATAGTGCAAGTGGGCCCCAGGCAGGGTTGTGGGTCCCACCGTCGTACTCATGGGCCCCAGGCAGGGCTGCGGGCCACCGTCATACTCGTGGGCCCCAGGCAGGACTGTGGGTCCCACTGTCGTACTCGTGGGCCCCAGGCAGGGCTGCGGGCCACTGTCATACTCGTGGGCCCCAGGCAGGGCTGTGGGTCCCATTGTCGTACTCGTAGGCCCCAAGCAGGGCTGCAGGTCCCACCGTTGGACTCGTGGGCCCCAAGCAGGGCTGTGGGTCCCACCGTTGGGCCTTAGCCAGATTTTGCACCCACATCCTGCAGGTACCAACAATTTGCTGCTTGAGACCTTAGCCACATTATCAAAAAAAAAGGGGCTAATGTGCCTTATGTCCCTGACAACAGATCCATCCCGTGAACAGGACCTCCAAAAGTTTCATTTTGCCTAAAGTAACTACCTTTTTTGGTAAACCCGATACTACCCCGTTTCTTCTGCCATCTCTCTCCATAAGCCCTGACGGCGGCGGCTGCAGCAGAGGCGGCGTACCGGCGACCTCACGCTCGACCCCGGCGACCTCGACCATTCAGTTTTGGTTAAGAAATCCTAGGTCTAGGGTTCATCCCATGGCCTGTAGATTAGGTTGGTGCGTGTTTCGGTTAGGTCTGGCGGTCACGGGGTAGGGAGGGTGGGGTTCAGTTAGGTCTGGTGGTCGCAGCAACGGTTAGATCCGGCGGCGGAGGAGGGGGGGGGGGGTTCGGTTAGATCCGGCGGCGGCAGGAAAGGGGGGGGTCACTAGTTCAGTGTGGCATTACAAAAGAAAATTTGAAATGCTATGAAGGACAATTCCGTCCACAGCATTTCAAAGGACTTAGGCTTAATGACATTGCTCACTAAGCCCCCTCCCCCCAAAAAATTGATCAGGCTCTCAGCTGACATTGTAAGTACGTGAGACAGGAAGAAAACAAATTTAGATTTATTGAATTCAACATATGAGCTTGGTAGAACATGTACATGCTCGAGTTTACTTCAAGCGTTGAAAAAGGTCTTCCAAGATGGAGATCTTTATTCACAGTCGACACTTCCTGCACCAGGCCCACCGTATAGGAAGTCAAATCCAGGTTTAGCGTCTGGATGGCCATCAAGCAGCCTGAAGTCGTAGCAGTTTCTGTTGGTCACAATCGAGTCCGAAGGAACATGAATTGGGTTTATGATACCGCCAGCTCTAATTGAAAAGGCGTCGGCGACCACGGCACTCCGTTGTGGGCCTTCATTAGTGAAGTGGCCACTCCCCATCTGTGTGGGACTCGGATATCCTCCAGGTTCACCGTTGAAGACCAACCCGCCCCAAAAAATTCCATCGCAGTCCCAGAAGTTGTTGAATATCGCGTTAGGCCAGTACCCCACGCGCTCGTCCGACAGTGTCACGTACCATCTCTCTTCTGCAACCTCCTGTGTTGAGAGAGGTAAGAGAGAAAGACACACACACAGAGAGAGAGAGGTTAAAAAGTGTGGGGTGCGTCCCAAACTGATCCAACAGCTATGATTATCTTGTGAATCAACTAAGAGCTTACAACAACTTACTTGGATAACTTCAAATCTACCAGCAAATTTTTCCCCAACATAGCTTGATGTAGGAGCAACCATACCCGGGTAAATGTTCTGACTGATCTGAACAAAACCAGGGCACTGCAGGTTGAAGCAACCCTGCCCCTTCTCGTCATCTTTCTGCATGCACCAACATATATATAAGGTAGCCGACCCAGAGGAAATGAGATCACAGAGAAAAACTGAACAAGGGTTTTAAGGCCGGCCGGCCTGGGATTCAGTTCACTCTTTACACCGATTTTAATTTAGTGTGTCTTGAGTAGGGTTGGCAGTGGGCTGTGTCGGGTAAATGTTCTGACTGATCTGAACAAAACTAGGGCACTGCAGGTTGAAGCAACCCTGCCCCTTCTCGTCATCTTTCTGCATGCACCAACATATATATAAGGTAGCCGACCGAGAGGAAATGAGATCAC
Source organism: Chamaelirium japonicum (assembly GCA_947650365.1). Lineage (NCBI taxonomy): Eukaryota > Viridiplantae > Streptophyta > Magnoliopsida > Liliales > Melanthiaceae > Chamaelirium > Chamaelirium japonicum. The sequence continues at coordinate 5,374,880 of OX393558.1, forward strand.
AGAGAAAAACTGAACAAGGGTTTTAAGGCCGGCCGGCCTGGGATTCAGTTCACTCTTTACACCGATTTTAATTTAGTGTGTCTTGAGTAGGGTTGGCAGTGGGCTGTGTCGGGTAAATGTTCTGACTGATCTGAACAAAACCAGGGCACTGCAGGTTGAAGCAACCCTGCCCCTTCTCGTCATCTTTCTGCATGCACCAACATATATATAAGGTAGCCGACCCAGAGGAAATGAGATCACAGAGAATAACTGAACAAAGGTTTTAAGGCCGGCCGACCTAGGATTCAGTTCACTCTTTACACCGATTTTAATTTAGGGTGTCTTGAGTAGGGTTGGCAGTGGGCTGTGTCGGGTAAATGTTCTGACTGATCTGAACAAAACCAGGGCACTGCAGGTTAAAGCAACCCTGCCCCTTCTCGTTATCTTTCTGCATGCACCAACATATATATAAGATAGCCGACCCAGAGGAAATGAGATCACAGATAAAAACTGAACAAGGGTTTTAAGGCCGGCCGGCCTGGGATTCAGTTCACCCTTTACACCGATTTTAATTTAGTGTGTCTTGAGTAGGGTTGGCAGTGGGCTGTGTCGGGTAAATGTTCTGACTGATCTGAACAAAACCAGGGCACTGCAGGTTGAAGCAACCCTGCCCCTTCTCGTCATCTTTCTACATGCACCAACATATATATAAGGTAGCCGACCCAGAGGAAATAAGATCACAGAGAAAAACTGAACAAGGGTTTTAAGGCCGGCCGGCCTGGGATTCAGTTCACTCTTTACACCGATTTTAATTTAGTGTGTCTTGAGTAGGGTTGGCAGTGGGCTGTGTCGGGTAAATGTTCTGACTGATCTGAACAAAACCAGGGCACTGCAGGTTGAAGCAACCCTGCCCCTTCTCGTCATCTTTCTGCATGCACCAACATATATATAAGGTAGCCGACCGAGAGGAAATGAGATCACAGATAAAAACTGAACAAGGGTTTTAAGGCCGGCTGGCCTGGGATTCAGTTCACTCTTTACACCGATTTTAATTTAGTGTGTCTTGAGTAGGGTTGGCAGTGGGCTGTGTCGGGTAAATGTTCTGACTGATCTGAACAAAACTAGGGCACTGCAGGTTGAAGCAACCCTGCCCCTTCTCGTCATCTTTCTGCATGCACCAACATATATATAAGGTAGCCGACCTAGAGGAAATAAGATCACAGAAAAACTGAACAAGGGTTTTAAGGCCGGCCGGCCTGGGATTCAGTTCACTCTTTACACCGATTTTAATTTAGTGTGTCTTGAGTAGGGTTGGCAGTAGGCTGTGTCGGGTAAATGTTCTGACTGATCTGAACAAAACCAGGGCACTGCAGGTTGAAGCAACCCTGTCCCTTCTCGTCATCTTTCTGCATGCACCAACATATATATAATGTTGCCGACCCAGAGGAAATGAGATCACAGAGAATAACTGAACAAGGGTTCTAAGGCCGGCCGGCCTGGGATTCAGCTCACTCTTTATACCGATTTTAATTTAGTGTGTCTTGAGTAGGGTTGGCAGTGGGCTGTGTCGGGTAAATGTTCTGACTGATCTGAACAAAACGAGGACACTACAGGTTGAAGCAACCCTGCCCCTTCTCGTCATCTTTCTGCATGCACCAATATATATATAAGGTAGCCGACCCAGAGGAAATGAGATCACAGAGAAAAACTGAACAAGGGTTCTAAGGCCGGCCGGCTTGGAATTCAGTTCACTCTTTACACCGATTTTAATTTAGTGTGTCTTGAGTAGGGTTGGCAGTGGGCTGTGTCGGGTAAATGTTCTGACTAATCTGAACAAAACCAGGGCACTATAGGTTGAAGCAACCCTGCCCCTTCTCGTCATCTTTCTACATGCACCAACATATATATATAAGGTAGCCGACCCAGAGGAAATGAGATCACAGAGAAAAACTGAACAAGGGTTTTAAGGCCGGCCGGCCTGGGATTCAGTTCACTCTTTACACCGATTTTAATTTAGTGTGTCTTGAGTAGGGTTGGCAGTGGGCTGTGTCGGGTAAATGTTCTGACTGATCTGAACAAAACCAGGGCACTGCAGGTTGAAGCAACCCTGCCCCTTCTAGTCATCTTTCTGCATGCACTAACATAAATATAAGGTAGCCAACCTAGAGGAAATGAGATCACAGAGAAAAACTGAACAAGGGTTTTAAGGCCGGCCGGCCTGGGATTTAGTTCACTCTTTACACCGATTTTAATTTAATGTGTCTTGAGTAGGGTTGGCAGTGGGCTGTGTCGGGTAAATGTTTTGACTGATCTGAACAAAACCAGGGCACTGCAGGTTGAAGCAATCCTGCTCCTTCTCGTCATCTTTCTGCATGCACCAACATATATATATAAGGTAGCCGACCCAGAGGAAATGAGATCACAGAGAAAAACTGAACAAGGGTTCTAAGGCCGGCCGGCCTGGGATTCAGTTCACTCTTTACACCGATTTTAATTTAGTGTGTCTTGAGTAGGGTTGGCAGTGAGCTGTGTCGGGTAAATGTTCTGACTGATCTGAATAAAACCAGGGCACTACAGGTTAAAGCAACCCTGCCCCTTCTTGTCATCTTTCTGCATGCACCAACATATATATAAGGTAGCTGACCCTGAGGAAATGAGATCACAGAGAAAAACTGAACAAGGGTTCTAAGGCCGATCGACCTGGGATTCAGTTCACTCTTTACACCGATTTTAATTTAGTGTGTCTTGAGTAGGGTTGGCAGTGGGCTGTGTCAGGTAAATGTTCTGACTAATCTGAACAAAACCAGGGCACTGCAGGTTGAAGCAACCCTTCCCCTTCTCGTCATCTTTCTGCATGCACCAACATATATATAAGGTAGCCGACCCAGAGGAAATGAGATCACAGAGAAAAACTAAACAAGGGTTTTAAGGCCGGCCGGCCTGGGATTCAGTTCACTCTTTACACCGATTTTAATTTAGTGTGTCTTGAGTAGGGTTGGCAGTGGGCTGTGTCGGGTACATGTTCTGACTGATCTGAACAAAACCAGGGCACTGCAGGTTGAAGCAACCCAGCCCCTTCTCGTCATCTTTCTGCATGCACCAACATTTATATAAGGTAGCCGACCCAGAGGAAATGAGATCACAGAGAAAAACTGAACAAGGGTTTTAAGGCCGGCCGGCCTGGGATTCAGTTCACTATTTATACCGATTTTAATTTAGTGTGTCTTGAGTAGGGTTAGCAGTGGGCTGTGTCGGGTCGTGTTCCGATCGTGTCTGCTTTCGGATCAGGTCTTGAGGGTCCAGAATCCCTAGATCAAGACATGATTCGTGTAACGAATCGTGTCTGATACAAGAGTGGTTGGATCACCAGCCCAGTCAGCATCTGAGTACGCACGGAGGACCAAAGGAGAAGTCGATGACAGGAAGAGCAACCGGGTGATAGTGCCTAGGAGATAACAGAGAAGCCGAAAAAGGGCAGCATAGTGAGTAGAGCGAGGTGCTTCGACAAACTGGCTGACGATGCTATCGGCATGAGCAATGTCGGGACTGGTGATGCAGAGGTAAACCAACTGACCAACGATCTGTCGGTACTGAGTAGGATCTGAGAAAGGCTCACCGTCGATGGGAGGAAGCTTCACGTGAAGCTCGAGAGGGATGACAGCAGAGCGATCATCGGAAAGTGCAGCTCGGCTGAGGATGTCAGCTGTGTACTTCTGCTGGGATAGCAGAATCCCTCGCTCACTGTGGGCGATCTCTAGCCCAAGGAAGTAGCGAAGAGGACCTAAATCCTTCATCTGGAACCAGCGCCGAAGATGCTGCTGAAGGAAAGTGATGGCAGCGGAGTCATCACCTGTGATGATCATGTCGTCGATGTATAATATGAGAATCGCCCTGCCCTGAGGAGATGACCGCACAAAAAGCGAGTGGTCCTGCGAGCTCTCAATATAGCCGATCCCGGTAACGGCTCGTCAAAAACACTCAAACCAAGCTCAAGAGGCTTACTTGAGCCCGTAGATAGCTCGACGGAGGCGATAAACATGCTGGGGAGGAGTATGCAAACCAGGAGGTGGCTGCATATAGACAACCTCTGAAAGATCACTATAGAGAAAGGCATTTTTCATGTCCATCTGGAGAAGAGGCCATCGGCGAACTGCTGCAACTGTTAGGAGTGCACGAACGGAGGTCATCTGAGCTATAGGTGCGAAAGTCTCCTCGTAGTCTATTCCGTATGCCTGAGTGAAACCACAGGCCACCAACCGAGCCTTGTGCCGCTCGATGGAACCATCAGATCGTCGCTTGACCTTGTAGACCCATCGGCAACTGACAGGCTCAATACCAACAGGAAGGGGGACGATATCCCAAGTCTGAGTCTGCTCAAATGCCTTAAATTCCTCGCTCATAACCTCCCGCCATTGAGGGGACTGGATGGCCTCTCGGTACGACCGAGGCTCCTGGCCTGTGTGAAGGGCTACAAGAAAGGCTGTAAACTGAGTCGAGTAGGAGGTGACCGTGGCAAAACCAAAACGGTCAGGTGGGCCAGAGCTAAAGCTGAAGCTGTCAGGTGGGTGGTGCTCGCGCTGGGGATAGCGGGGCGGCGGGCGAGGATCCACGACCGGCGACGTCGGACTGGGTGTAGCAGGCGGAGTACTATGGACGTCGGGAGTATGAGGAAGACCTACGGAAGTAATCAGTGACGGAGGAGAAGAGAGGAGAGGAGAGGAGAGGAGGGGACGGAGGAAGACTCCGTGGAAGAAACACTAGAAGCAGGGGGAGAAGTAGAGCTGGGTGAAAGGGGTGATAGAAGAGGCTCGAGAGTCAGAGACAGGGTGGGAGGAGTCTCCAAGATGGTGAGGTCCTGAGCTGCAGAGGAGTAGCAAGGGGCATTCTCGATGAAGGAGACGTGTCGGGAGATGCGAAGGCGACGAGTCAAGGGGTCATAGCAACGATACCACTTGTGCTCGGCGCCGATTTCTAAGAGGACGCATTTAACTACACGTTCGGACAGCTTCGTGCGCTCATGGGGCAAAAGGAGAACGAAACAAGTGCAACCGAAGGTATGAAGCAGACTGTAGTCAGGAGGGGAAGAGAAAAGACGCTCGTGGGGAGATGCACCACCTGGGATAACAGACGAAGGGGTGATATTGATGAGGTTGACTGAGGTCAAGACGGCCTCAGCCCAGAAAGTGCATGGGACGGAAGCAGAGAGAAGAAGATCACGCGACGTCTCAAGGATATAACGGTGCTTCCGCTCGGCTACTCTATTTTGCTCGTGTGTGTGAGGACATGAGTGCTGGAATAAGGTCCAATGGGACTGAAGAAGTGTCCGTATAGCAGTGGAGAGGTACTCGAGGGCGTAATCAGACTGAAAGGTCTTGATGCGACAACCGAACTGTGTGTTGACCATCGAGGTGAATATTTGATAGACCTGACGAACCTCAGAGCGGTGCTGAAGAAGGTAGAACCAAGTGTATCGGCTGAAGTCATCGATGAAAGAGATATAGTAGCGATAGCCACACATTGAAGGAAGAGGTGCAGGGCCCCAGATGTCGGAGCGCACTAGGTCAAAAGGAGCAGAACTCTGAGAGATACTAGAAGGAAAAGGTAAGGCTGTAGCTTTGGCAAGCTTGCAACCGGTACATGTAGATAAAGAAGAAAAGAAGCAAGGACCTAAAGCTCCAGTCTGGAGTAAGCTCTTAAGTCGAGACTCAGAAATGTGACCGAGTCTTTGGTACCACAAGTCGGCATCGGGAGAAGCTAAACTACAAATGCCAGAAGAGGGAATGAGGGGAAGATGGAGATGCTCGAGGTGGTACAGCCCGCCTGACCTACGACCAGCGCCAATCACCCGTCCGGTACGTGGATCCTGCACAACACAAGAAGAAGGGAAGAATGTCACAACACATCCAGAGTCACAGAGGCTACTAATAGAGATGAGCTGCATGCGAAGCTAGGGGACATATAACACAGTGGGTAAAGAGAGATGACCGCTCGGCTCTGTAGTGGCGGTAATCGATCCACACTGCGAGATGGCTAAAGAAGAGCCATCAGCAGTATGTATCGATGGGATGTGCGGTGCCGGTCGGCAATCGGTAAGCAGGGAAGCATTGGAAGTCATGTGATGGGAGGCCCCAGAGTCCAGAATCCAAGTAGCGAGGGTACCGGGAGTGGCTAAGTGAGCTGAGAAACTGGAGGCGCTGGAAGCCTCGGCGGAGCTGAAGCTCGCCTGTTGGTCTAGGCAAAACTGGAGCTGTGCAAGCTGCTGCTGAAGGAGCTGAGTAGTGTCAGAAGTGTCCAAGGAACCCCGGAGTGATGATGGAACTGTGCGAGGAGAGGACGGAGCAGTAGCAGCAGCAGCAGTAGAGCCAACGAGTCGACCACGTTCGCGGAGTCCCTACCTCTTCTCGAGATGCAGCTTCCAACATGTGGCGAAAATATGACCTGGTTTGTGGCAGTGAGTGCACACAAACCGATCACGACCAGAAGCAGAGACAACCGGGGCCGCAGCAAAGACGCCAGTGTGACTGGAGGGGGACAGAGGGGCCCTGGTGGCGATGGTACGGAGCCTAGTCTCTTCGGCGACGAACTCAGCAATGGTAGCATCCAAGTGTGGAAGTGGGTCTCGGTGGATCAAGGCGCCAGTAAGTGGGCCAAATTCTGGTCGAAGGGCCATCAGGAATTGGTAAAGCTGGCGGCGCTCCCAGAAGGCCTGGTGGGCGGCACGACACTAAGGAGGGACGTGAGGTACCAGTGACTGAAGCTCCCGCCAGTAACCACGTATCTGCGCATGAAATTGCTGGATCGTACGATCGCCCTGCTGTTCGGACTGGACCTGTGAGAGAAGAGCATACTCACGGGCACCGCTAGACTCCACGAAGCGCTCAACTAGGGAGCGCCATATAGCTACAGAAGCTCCATGGGCATCGAGGTCAGCGCGCATCGTCCGATCGACCGAAGCGACAAGGTAGGCGGCGACCCCTGCATCACGAAGGCGCCACGCTTGAAGGGCGGTGGGAAAATCCTGACTTGGTGCCGAGGTGGTGTCGTCGAGTAATCCAAGGAGGCAATGTCCGAGAAGCGTGGTCTAGACGGTGGCTGCCCATGCTTCCTAGTCGGCGGAGGAGGCGAGAGGGAAGTCCATCGAGCTTGGCAGAAAATCACGAGTATACTCGAATGGGAGGCTCTCAGAGTGCAGTGGCATGGGCGGAGGAGCATCTACGGAGGAGGAGTTGGCCATGGCGGCTCACTTGGTACCGGAATGAAAGAGCTCCGGTATTAGAACTTGAGGGCCGTCCGGTGTGATATACGCAGATCAGATTTGGAGGTTGCTGACGAGAGAGAAGGGCTCCGGGCTGCTCGATCTAGAAGTCTGCAGCGATCAGAGGGAGGCTCAAATTCAGATCTGGGATTCTTGGGCCAGATCTGAAGGTTGTCGATGATCGGATGGGAGCTCGAGGCCAGATCTGGGCTCTCGGGTCATATATGAAGGGGCTCGTCGGAGTCGGCCGGATCGAGGCCAGATCTGGGCTCTCGGGTCAGATCTGGAGGGGTTCGTCGGAGTCGGCCGGTGCCAGGGGCAGCATATCTGAAGAAGGGTCGACGAGGCAGATCTGAAAAAGGGTCGACGGGATCACAGTTCTCAGATCTGGCGCGGACGGGATCTCAGATCTGAAGAAGGGTCGACGGGATCTGAAGAAGGGATCTCAGATCTGCAGATTTGCAATGGCCGGACGGGACGGGATATCAAATCTCAGATCGCCGGAGTCGGAGGTGGATTTGAGGGGTTTGTCGGAGCAGATCTGAAGAAGGGATCACAGTTCTCAGATCTGGGCTCTCGGGTCAGATCTGGAGGGGTTCGTCGGAGTCGGCCGGCTTGAGGGGCAGCAGATCTGAGATGGTCGGACGGGATCTCAGATCTGGCGCGGATGGGACATCAGATCTTAGATCTGGGGTCGAAGGAGGAGCTCGAGAGGAGGATCTGAGAGAGAGAGAGAGAGAGAGAGAGAGAGAGAGAGAGAGAGAGAGGAGGATCAAGGCTCTGATACCATGATACAAGAGATTTTGGGGAGAATCAATCAAATGCTCTCATTAGGCCAAGGGCCAAATATATATGCAAAAACAAGGGATATCCTATGCAGGTAATCTACGGGTTTGTGTATCTCAACACTGTACACTCTCACTGACAGTGTCTAGACTCTAAACCTATACCCGATTCGTTTATAAACAGGTAGACCAAATAAGATCCGTTTACCTCACTGGTCGATCATACTCATTTGACCCAATCCGACTCGACCCGATAAGACCTGCTAGACCTAATAGAAACATTTAGCTTAATGATAGATGTGCCCCAAACCCAAAGCCACCCAAGACGTATTTTAGAAGACACTGAGGAAATGAGAAGCCTTCCTCACTCTTCACAGTAGAATCATATTTAAATTAAATCCAAAGAACTGCATACTACAATATTGGGTTGTTGAATAGACCCAACTTGACCTGACACGATCCGTTCGAATTTTAAACAAACAATCATAAACTGTTTGTACTTATTTTTCAAAATTACAAGCTAAAAACATAGGAACCAAACGACCTCTAATTGCCCGCCCTAGCCTTGAGCACTTTGGAACAAGAGTAGAGACTCATGTGTATGTGTGTGTGTGGTGCTATGACTATAGTCAGGGAACATATGGTTGACGAGTCATACGTTCTCGGCCAACTAGCATTACCCATTGACCGTACAACCCATTTTGTCATTGCTGGAATTACTTATTTCCTTGTTTATTTCAAATGAGTCCCCTTAAAATAATTTTAGATGTTATTCCGATCTTACCGTTTAGCCTTATTTTGGGAAAGGTCCTCCAAGATAATTATTGGAGATTTATATAATTCAGCATCTTTTAGACTTGCTCTTTACAGACCAGATCACAGCCATCCGCCCGTTGCACCCAGTCCTGACAAGGAGAACGATTTTGTTCCATCCTCTTTAAAGGGTGGAGCATCACCCTCTCTTATTGGTCCATTTCAAGGGCATTTATATCATTTTGCGTACTATTCATCTCGGTGAAATGACCAAAAGCTTTTGAAATGGATCAATGAGAGATAAGGTGATGTTCCAACCCTTTTAAGGAGTTGGAACAAAGTTGTTCTACCCGAGAAGTAAGGGTCTGTTTGGATATGCTTCCAATCCAAGATTCTAAGATTGTGGGAGTCCAGAATCTCTATAAAAAGACGGAGTGCTTCTTTGGATACAATTGGACTCTCGAAAATGTTTTTTTTTTTTCGGAGAGCCCAAAACATGTTCTTAGGAGCGCCATTTTTTTGGAGCCCAAAATCAAAGCTCCGGAGTCCTTTTTTGGAAATTCGGAGATTCTGAACTCCAACAATCTTAGAATCAGAATCCAATCCCAACAGGGCCTAAATCGCTCTCCACCACGACCCCGGCAGGCAAATGGATGCTAGCTGTGATAGGTAGTATGTAAAGAGAATCTGTAAAACTGGTTGAGTAGAGCATATATTGCTTGTTACGAAGAGAAAGGGAGAGAGAATAGATTTGGAGAGAAAAACTCCTTGTATTATCTCATCAATCTCATTGGTGTTACATAAGACTATCTCTCTTTATATAGAGAAAACGCACACCATTACATTACCACAACCGAGGTGGGACTAATATAATACTAACACACTACATCTAATACCCCCCGTCAAACTGATGTAAGGTATAAACCAACATCAGTTTGCTTAATAAAAGAAAGGAGAGAAAAAAACATACATCAAATAATCCTTTTTTTTATGTTGCAAAGGAAAGATAGTACCAGGGCGACCTACAAACAAATCGTCCTGGAAACCCGATTGATCTGCAAGCAGGACAACCGGGGAACCCGGCCAACCTGTAAGCAAGTCAACCGGGGAAAACTGGTAATGATCACTAAGGATCGGAGCGGAGAAAACCGACGGTGATGAAAGCCGGCAATAAAGGAGGCCGAAAGGCAAAAGATCGGCTAAGAAAATGTGTGGATGCGTGAGACCTCATAGGAGGCAAGCATCCGGCTGAAGCAAGCACTTGACACCTCCTAGAAGATCTCAATCATCACAAACAAAGAAGAAAAATAGAGGAAGGAGAGAATGTAGAGTCGTAGCTTTGATAGGGTCACATAACCAAGGAAAGGAAGAGGATCCAAAAGGCCGGTACAAGTGTGACCGGTAAGAGAGAGGATCCGAAGGCCAACACAAGTATGACCGGAGAGAGAGAGAGAATCCGGAAGCCGGTACAGGAGTGATCGGAAAGAGAGAGGATCTGAAGGCCGACACAAATGTGACCGGAGAGAGAGGATCCAAAAGCCGGCACAAGAGTGATCGGAGAGAGAGAGGATCTAAAAGCCGGCACAAGAGTGATCGGATAGAAAGAGAGTGGATCCGAAAGTCGGCACAAGAGTGACCGGAACGAGAGGGGATCCAAGGGTCACATGACCAAGGAAAAAGAGGATCTGAAAGCCGGCAGAACTATGACTAAAGAGAGAAGATCCAAGGGTCACATGACCAAAGAGAAAAAGGATAAAGCCAACCGGCTAAGGAGAGAGACATCGGAAGGAAAGAAACTTGATCGGAAGAAAGGAGAAGATCTCGATCGGCAAGAGAAGAAAGGAGTAGATGGACCGGTAGAGCACCGAGCACAGGGCATGACCGGTAGAGCACAAGGCGCAAGGGGGTAGGCCCGTAGGGCGCAAGGCAAACCGGTAGGGCGCAGGGAGCAAAAGTACCAAGGATAGGCAAGCGGACCGGTAGAGGATAGGGTGCAGGTGCAGGTGCAGGCACAGGCGAACTTGTAGAATGCAAGGGCGCAATGCACAAATGCAGGCACAGGCGGACCAATAAAGTGCAAAGTGCATGCAAACTGGCTAAGCACAGGCGCAGAGGGGCAGGCCAGTAAAGTGCAGGGTGGGTCGGCGTGCAGATGATCCGGTGATGAAGGAGGTCGGCCGGGCCGGATCTGGAGAGGGTGCAGTCGGCGGGGGTCGACGGTTACCGGGGCGCAGGGAAGGGCCTACAAGAGGCCGATATAGGTCGGCCAACCGATGTGGCACAGGGAAGCATAGGTGGCTAGGTACGGTAGGGCCGGGACTCGAGCGGCTAGATGCTGTAAGGGCAGGATCCGGGCGGCGCAAGAAGAGAGTAGACCGATGGATCAATCAGCAGGACGAAAAAAGGAGATCAGATAAAGAGTGCCACAACTGTCCAATGCGGCAAGCCACAGTCGTCCGATGCAACAGATCACAGCCGGTCGTCCGGTGTAGATCACATAAGAGAGAGAGGGGAGGTTCGGTTGAGTTCGGGTAAGGCAAAGAGAGAGAGAGAGAGAGAAGAGAGAGGATGTAAGGAAGAGAGTCGGAGACGGGAGAGAAATCTGGACGGCAGCGGCGAGGGCCGTGGCCGGCGCAGAGAGCAGACGACGAGCGGCAGCTGCAAGGGCCCCACGGTGACCGGGGCGCAGGGAGAAGGCCGGCTCGGCGACAGATGTGGCCAGTGCGGGGAGCAGGTGGCCGCGCGCGAGGCATTAGGTAATCGGGGAAGCCAGATCTGCCCCCCCTGCTACTGTGATGTGGTCGGTGTGAGGATGTACGGACAACCGGATCTGGGAAGCGCAAGTGACGGCGGGCCGGGGCTCGGATGGCGAGGCGCAGGGCACGATTGGGCCATCGGGCTCCGGATGCAGGCGGACGGTGGGCACGAGGACCGGCAGGCGCAGGGCACGGACGAAGCCGACGGGTTTAGAGCTCGGATGGGGCCGGCGGTAAGGCGCAGGGCTCGAGCGAAGCCGGCGGGCGCGAGACGATGGGCTGCACAGGGCCGGGTGGCGCAGGTGCGGGAGAAGGTCGGCGTCGCCTGCGAGCTGCGCTCCAGGAAGGAGGCACACTGACGATAGGGTCATCGCGAAGGGGTGGCTGCCCTGCGGGACAGGTCGTGCGGCAAGGCTCACCGGGCTCGCACCGAGCGCGGTGAGGGAGAAGGTCGCACAAGTGAGGGCTGTGCTACGGGTTCGGGAGATCAGAAATTTTTTTTACTTCCCCGGCCTTCTCGATGTCGTCGATGACGACCGAGGAGGCCGAGGCCAGAGAGGTGAGCGTCGAAACCCTAGGCCAAGAGGGTTGGCTCCGATACCATGTTACGAAGAGAGAGAGAGAGAGATAATAGTTTTGGAGAGAAAAACTCCTTGTATTATCTCATCAATCTCATTGTTGTTACATAAGACTACCTCTCTTTATATAGAGAGAGAATGCACACCATTACATTACCATAACCGAGGTGGGACTAATGGAATACGAACACACTACATCTAATATTGCTCAAAATCATCTAGCTCTTATATTGAATGCTCAAAGGGAAATCTGTACTTACGGTCCAATATACAAACAATCTTGTTTTGTTGTCTCCAAATAACCGTGGATGCACCTGCAAAATGTACATCAGGTGATTCATCACAAAAATTGTATAAGAGCTTAATTGAGAATTATCTTTTTTTTTTTTGGGTACATAAATCGAGACATGTGCCTCCACATAGGCTAGTAGAAAATTGACCAATAAAATTTGAAAAATGTCATTTTGTCCGAAGGTTTTTCCGATTTCACTCAGCCCGATTGATGTGGCCGTGTACCAGTGGTGGAGTTAGAAATTCAAATCGGGTTGAATATCAGTGATGAGATTCAACCACCACTCATATACGGCCATGTCAATCGGACTGAGTGGAATCGGAAAAACCTTCGTGCTGAATAGCATTTCTCATAAAACTTTGGTTGAGTAATTGTTAATCGGACCCCATGCATATTATTAGGAAAAAAAATATAGATTAATAAATAGAAAAGAAAAAAAGAAAAGAAAAAATACTGATGTCTTACTGCCCATCCAATCGCTGCAGAATTCCTTATCCTCGGAAGAGGTTCACCGGGATTATAGTCCGAATCCCCTGTACCAAGGACACTCACCATACCAAGGCTGTAATCCAAGGATTCCACATGTGGGTTCCAGACTTCGAGAGTGGCTATGGCACCATCATACGGCCCATAGTACGAGTATGCGAGCGCCCCCTACATATATGGAACACCCAATCAAACATATCAATTTTTTATAAATCAATACAAGGCGCAGAAAAACAGCCGCATGCAGCATATAAATAATAGGGTAAATTACTCATAGACCTCCAATATCTTAACCGACTATCAATTACACCCTCTCATGTCTAAAACCCTACAAATACCCTCCTATAATTTAAAAAACACACCACTTTGTTCCCACTCCAGAGGAGGTCTATGCGTAAGGTTTTCCAAACTATATAGGGCACTTGTAGGGTTTTAAACATGAGTTGATGTATGTGATAATCGGCCAAACTATAGGGGGTTATGTGTAATTTACCCTGAATGATATGGACATTCTCATTACTCACATATGAGGTACCAACCCTAGGTTGGTCTTCTTGTGGAGCAAGTTGGTGCACTTTGGCACCCATGGTCAGAAGCCCCGGGGGGAACAAGGAAGATTTCATTCTTTTCCTGTGTAATCTAAGGATGGGAATTGTTTCTTCAGGGCATCTCCCGCTTTTTTGCCATGCGTGTTGGATTCCACTAGTGTTTGAAGATGCTTCTATCGATGGTATCTAAGTACGAAAGATACATACATCAATACCTACTGGCTAGGCTTGCGCGTCGATGATACCCTATTAAGAATTTATTTGAAGATCGAAACCACCTCGATTGTGTGATTCTTGAGCAAAGGATGATGAAAAGCCGGTTGTCTATAGATATCGACACAATCGATAATGTCACCATTCTCAGCCTGTACAGAAATCATGAACAACTTCACCATATAAGACGAACAAAACACGAGGAAGATTCAAAAAATCAAGATAAAAAGTTACACGTACTTTTATTGTCTTGAAAATATGTTTCTTGAGGAGTTTGTTGCTTTTTGCCGTGACAGTTATGGGGGCAAAGATCGGCAAAAGTAGGACCATAATTCTGATAATGTCTTTCATCTTGCTGAAACGATCTAGAACCGTTTCAGACCGTAATAGGCTGCTTTTAAAGAAAGATGAAATAAGAATTCAGCACCTCAATCTCTTTGAAGGGAGATTGACTACCTTAGAACTCAATAGAGAGAGTCCGCATCTTCTCTTTTGGTTAACAACCAGGATAATATATTTTCTTCCCAACTGAAGGATACAATTAGCCCAATATAAACACAAGCCCCTCCCAAATAAAGCAAAAGTTAAAAAATAGTAAGACAACTGTCATACGCTTGTTTCACGTACTAAAACACAAATTCAACCATAACTAACTTGGTCAATGCCAACTATAGAAAGAGAACAACTCCCACCCCTAATTAAAACATGCTTATTATAGCTAAAAGCAAGGATAATAAGAAGATCTAAAGAAAATCTGCAGCAAGAGGATTGTTACAGAGAAAAACAAAGCATCATCGGCGATCCAAAACACTCGCAAGAGAACAGCTGATCACTTTGTCCGCATCTCTCTCTCTCTCTCTCTCTCTCTCGGTCAGTTCTAGGCGTTATTGTTACCGAGGTTCGCCGTCGAACACGTGGTGTGCAGAAATGACCCAATCCACCCACAAGGGGTGTACGGTGGAATTTTCGGGTGTATCAGCCATCCGGATGGGGCCATCCTGACGCGGCACTGACGATAACCGTCTCTTTGCCTGGTCAGAATTTGGGGCTGGGTGCAACGGCCGGATGTGATCAGTGCCACATCAGGAGGATGGCCAGATCAGGATGGCTGAATGAATAGCATTTTCCTTTTCGTTGGTCGTCAACGACTCAAACGTCTGATCTATTCTTTTTCTTTATTTTTTTAATGTGAAAAGATTCCTCAATGAGAGGTTAAATTTGTGCGGGAAGCCGTCTGCTTGAATCTTGATCAAACTGAGACCATCGAAAATGGTCTATTGACCGAATGCAAATACACTGATTCAGATCAGGAACAGAGGACTGTAGCCGTCCCTTTTATTGCAGATTAGCCCGTATTCCACAATCGCAGTGTAGATGCACCATGGAGGGATCAAATTATCATCCGACAGGAGAGTACTCATAGGGGTGGCAATGGGTCGGGTCGGGTTCGGGTCGGGTTGAGACATATGTATAAGGCAAAACGCCCAACCCAAACCCAACCCGTTTAATAAACGGGTCAAAAACTTAAACCCAAACCCGACCCGCCTAATAAACGGGTTGACCCGACCCGACCCGTTTAACCCGTTTACTAAACGGGTCGGGTCGTGTCGGGTCGGTTTGGTTCTGGTTGGGTCAACAGAACCCATGTAAACCTGTCGGGTTGGGTCAAGACAAGTCGGATTGAGCCGGATTTGATCGGGTTGGGTCGGGTCGGGTCGTGTCGGGTCGGGTTGACACGACCCATTTGTTAAACGGGTCAAGTCGGGTCAATCGGGTTATAAGGCCAAACCCGAACCCGACCCATTAAATAAACGGGTCAATCGGGTCGACCCGTTTATGACCCGAACCCGTTTAGGCCAAACCCAAACCCGCTAACTTTGGGTCGGGTTTGGGTTGGGTCAAGAATTGCCACCCCTAAGTACTCACCGAGGGATTATCTCCCTCGATAATAACTTTGTTTGCTCCACATCTCGTAGCCAACAATAAACCCTTTTTAGCCGCCAACGCTTCAGCTTCCAGCGGTGAGCATAGTGGATGTATTAAACCTTCCGCTCGAATAAATGCACCTGTTTCATCTCGAACAATCATACCACAAGCAATAGTAGACTCTCATACTGCTGTATCAATATAGATCTTGAGATGATCCATAGGAGGCTGAAAACCAAACAGTGGAAGGGTGTGCTGTAGGTCGAATTTCCTAAGAATTTAATGCTAAGATCTCAATATTCTGAAGCCCCTTAGCTTAAGCAATAATTTTGGAGGGTGTCCATCGGATTTTATTAAAGATCCAATCATTTCTGGCTTTCCATGTGAACCAGAGGAGCTAAACAGCCCTATGGGCTACCTCATTAATATCTGAGAGATCCAGACCTTGAAAGACTGGGAAACCTGACCAAGATCCAATGACACCAAGGATTGTTGCCATACATCTTTTGCAAAAGAGAAATGCTATTCAGCCCGAAAGTTTTCCTGATTCCGCTCAACCTGATTGGCGTGACAGCATACAAGTGGTGGTTGAATTTCACTATTGACATTTAAATCTCTAACACCACCAGTAGTACTTGTTGGGGTTTCTCTATGAGATCAACCCCGAACTATAGACCGAGATCGTCGTCCTTGATGAAGAAAGTACCTTCGTGCGAAGATGATAGAGATCCTTCATAATACCGGGTGAAGATCGTTCTCACGCGCGCTGTTGTCTCCCGTGGGTTCGATGGGTCCTCTTGAATCTCTCTGGATTCACAACAGTGGCTCTAATGACATGCGTATGGGAACTTCACCTCTGCACATTTATTTATAATAGTTGCGTCCAACCAGTAGACGCAACCCATCAGAGCATATATCGGTTATTGGGTATACAATCAATGAATGAAATAATAAAGTCTTTTGCTTTAGGGTTTCTTGGAGAGCTAGTGAGGGGAGTTGGCTCGAGCTTTGGTCAAAATCTTTGTGAGGGGAGAGACATCAGACTTGGTCGAAATCTTCGTTACTTGATTTTGATGATCTTCTTCGACAATGTCATCATCAGTATCATGTCATCCTCGTCTCTATCCTATGATGTCCTACCCCAATGTCCCGACCTCCTAGCGATCGTGCCCTCGTCTGTGGTTTGTTTAGAAATTCCATAACAAAGCTTATGTCTAGGAGGACTGACGGCACATCTGCAACCCTGATCGGTTTTGTTCCAGTTTCGTTTGTAACATATCGACATCCCCAAGATGCGCTTATGACCATCGGGTATCCATTGATGTTTGTTTGATCGTAATTCTGTCATCAAATCTGCACTGTATCAAGGTAACCTAAAGCCATCAACCTTCAAAGCCCATAACTTTTCATTACTTTTGATTCAAGTATATGATTTGAGCGAATCAAAGCTCGTTTTGAATCCCTTGATGCCCTTAACTCATCCTTAACTTAAAAAGTAAAAGAATTATCATTTTACCCCTGCTGTTTTAGAGCGAGTTTGTTGATTCTTATGGGATCCCCTCTTTGCCCTGCACCAATTTTGTATTTTGGTTCGTGTTGCCATATTCCACCATAGTAACAGGTCCTCGTTTTGCTTTTTTTTTTTTATGGATCGATACTTCACGTGCTATCATTAGTGCAAGACAAAGAGGAGATCCTGCAAGGATCAACAAAATCACTCTACGACAATAGGGGTAAAATGGTTATTTGACTAATTTAGGCATGCTGATCAGTTCACAAAGGGTATGGATGGGTTGAGTGCGTCAAGGGCTTTGAAACTAGCTTTGGGTTGCTTAAATCAGATACTCGGATAAAAGTTATCAGCTTTTAAAGATTGATGATTTTATGTTACCTTGATACAACAAATATTTGACGATAGAGCTTCGATCAAACAGACATCAGTGGAGATCCGCTAGTCAAATCATCACGAAATTTTTTGGGCATCTCGTGGACGTTGATATGCTTCAAATGAAACTGGAATAGAGCTGATCGGAGCTATGAATGTCCTGTTGGTCCTCCTGAAGGTTTACCCTGGAATTTATAGGGAGGGACCATATAAAATGGAGACAATGATGATAAACAAAAACAAGTAACGAAGATTTTGATCGAAGTCTGAAGTCTTTCCTGTCAAGAGTCCCCACAAGGAAAACTTAAAGCAAAAGCTTTATTTTTTTCATTATTCATTGCATAATCACTAATGAGGGCTTTGGGGTCATTACCCACCAAGCAACGACATGACTTGTCCCCTACCGGGTGTGGGACTAAATCTACTAAACTAAAAACATCAGCGCAATCAGTTGCGCCGATGTTTCGGCAGACTTTTTGAGAGATTCTCTCTCTAGGGCAGAGATTCTCTCTCTAGATTCTTGGTGGTGGTGGTGGTGAGAGCCATGGGGGATCCCCTCAAGGGGGGCTCCTCCCTTCCTTCTTCCCCCCGAGGTGGGGGCCAAGATCTAGGAGCTGTTGTGAGGGAGGATCGGCTGGTGACTGAGGCGGAGTTCAGTCCTCCACGAGCTCTGACTTTGGAGGACCTCATCTCGGTGGGCTCTGGTCCTGTGAGAGGTCGTGGAGGTTCAAGATCTCGTTCTTCTCTAGGCTGTAGGGGTATAACTCCCTTTTCTTCTTCTTCAGATCATGCCCTTAGGAGGTCGGAATTCAGATCTGTCGGTTTGGGGTCAAGCTCTGATCTTGGTGCTGAAGAAGTGGCCTATGCTGGGATCGGTTTGCAGAAAGGTGGGAGATCGGATCAGGGATTGGGAGCTTCGGGATCTAGGACTACTGGAGTTAGTTCGTCGGGTTCCAGATTTTCTGCAGGTCCGGGTTCTAGAAATGCTGAAGTCTCTCAGTCGGCTAAAAATGCAGCAGACATCCTTGTTTCAGGTTCTAAAAATGCAGCAAAATCCACCTCCGTGGGTGATGGCTCTTTGAGAGGTCGTGGGGGTGCTTCCCACTCGTCTCTTTCTTCTTCGGATCAGACCCTTAGGAGGTCGGATAGCAGCTCTGGAGCCTTCGGATCAAGTACTGTTATTGGTGCTGCCAATGATGCTGGGATTGCTTTGCAGCAAGGCTCCCTTTCTCTGGACCGAGGTGGAGCAGAGATTTCAGATCGGGTTGCTGAGGTGGATAGGCTTGATCACCCGGAGATGGTGGATCCGAGCTCCTTTCCTCCGCTTAGCTTTTCTCCCCATAGCCCTCGTTCATCCCCTAGAGATCCGGGGGATGTGAGTGCTGGTGCACAGGCCGACCCTTCTTATGTTGCTGCAGTGTCTAATAGCGCAGCTAGGCTGTTTGCGGAAATGCCTGAGAGGGCCACATTGACTGGGTATGCTCCAGCTGCTACGACTATTCCAGTAGTAAGATTAGATGCTCAACAGGTGCCTGTCGTCGAGCCTGAGCAACGACGGCCTGCAGGATTTGGGGCTGAGGCTGCGGGTAATGCTTGGAATACTCCCTCGATTCACAGGGATTGGGTGGACGCATCGTCTCATAGCGCAGCAAAGGTGAATGGGGAATTGCCTGAGAGGGTTACAGTTGCTGGGCAGGCTACAGCTATTGCATCAAACTCAGCAAGGAGCTCAGATGCACATCAGGTGCCTGTCGTCGAGCCTGAACCACGACGGCCTACTGGATTTGGAGCTGGGGCAGCGGGTAATGCTTGGAATATTCCCTTGCAACGTAATGCTTTGACGCCTGACGACTATAAGCTCACTTACATTGAACCGACAGTGATTGAAGGGAAGAAATTAGCGGTATGCCCACAGGTTGAGCTTACAAAAACAGAAAGTTACTGGATCAACTCTTTAGTGGGGTTTGTCTTGGGGCGAAGACCTTTCTTTCCTCATCTAAAGGCTACGGTGATGAGATTGTGGCAACCGAATGGGGGAATGGAGATATTTGCCCGAGAGAATGGAATTTTTCTCTTCAAATTCACGGAAGCGGAAGATTGCTCTAGAATTTTGGCTGGCGGGCCGTGGCACTTCCAAGGGCGGCCCATTGTACTCAAGAAATGGACGAGTGATATTCAATACAACAGGGAAATGCTTTCGCATATACCTGTATGGGTCCGTTTCCCAAATCTCCCTGATAAACTGTGGTCATTTGATGCACTCAGCAGAATGGGAAGCGTACTGGGAAAACCGATTGGAATGGATGGCCCTACAGCTGCAGCGGTTGTTCATAAGGAAGGGGGCAGGATGAACTATGCAAGGGTTTGCATCGAGATTAATATTGAGGAGGCGCTCCGATATGAAGTCGAGGCTCATAACGATGCGGGTAATTTTGTCTCCCTACAAACTGTCACTTATGACTGGAAGCCTACTCGGTGTAGAGCATGTCAGTCATTCGATCATAACGAGAATGCCTGTGTGGTACGCCCTAAGATTCCAGAGAGATGGAAGAATTATGCGGGGTCGGGGGCCAAGCCGCTAGAGAAGCAATGGGTGCCAACTGGAAAATCAGCACATTGTCCCATGGGAGGAGACCCATCTTCTTCCACTATTCCCAAGCCATCGGATCAATGGATTAAAGTGGCTTCTAAGAAATCTGGAGCAGCTCCTGTACCTTTAGTCCCTAGCCAAGAGAGAGGTTCCCGTTTTGCCGTGTTAGCGAGTCTTGAGATTGATGAAGATGCTGCTGATTTCAGCAGTGATGTTGCTGCTATTCCTAATGTTTCACAGGATTGTGGCAGAGCTGAGGCCGCTACTGCAAATGTAACACAGGCTAGTGGTGGAGTAGATGTTGCCAATCTTGGAGAAGCTGCTGCTGATGTGAGTGTTACGCAGGCTGGTGGCGGAGCTGATGATCTTATTGTCGCTACGCAGGCCAGTGAGGATGGAAGAGAGGAGCATGCTCCCACCCCCGCCCCTCTTATTGCGATGAGGGGGGGTCATGCTACCTATCGAGCAAAGAAGACGAGGCATATGGGTGTTTCGGGCCGTGTAAAGAAGGTGCGACATACGGGTGGTTCTGACCGTACGACTAGGAGCCAAGGGCGGGCTCAAGCTGTTGTTGCTGGGTTGCAACAGCTTTCAGCAATTAGTAATGATGTTACACTGAGAGATAGTGGGGCGTCTGCTGATCTTACGCAGCTGAATGGCGAGGTACCTGATGTTGTTACACAGCAGATCGCAGCAGATTGTGCTGTTGTGACGCAGGATGCTGATGTTGAAGGGCAGGATGATGAGTATGAGGGTTCGTTTGAGGAGGACACAGTAATTGATGTTACACTGCCTAAGGAAGCTGTTACGCATGTAGTGGCTGATGCAGTATCGGATGTTGAAGCTGATGCAGCTGGGGAAGCAGAGGTTGTTACGATGCCAGCAGGTGGTGTAACAGTTGTTACCCAAGTTGGAGGCTTAGTGGAGGGGGAACTAGCTCGCCGCAGTCCTAGACTTGCTAACCGAGGGTCAGACACGATTGAGGCCAGGGCTTCGCTCCGAGCCAAAGCTCGAGCCCTTGAGTCTGACTTACACCGCCGACCACCACGGCCCAGGACCCCACTCATACAGGATCTTAAGGATCAGTTGTCTAATCTTAATGGAGAGGACTTGGGCCTGCCCATCAACATGCTGGAGGACAGAACCATCCTTGATTTAGCTTCGGCTATCGGCTTCTCCATCAAGGAGAAAGACTCGGGATCGCTCCTAACTCTATTCCGTGATATGGAAAGATCGAGGGCTTCTGAGCCTTAGGACTTTCGGCTTGTTGTTTTTTCTTGCTTGTTGTGCAGGGCATTTTGTTGGCCCGTGTTGGAAGGGGGTACACCTTGGGTGTCGATGCCGCTTTTGTAACGGTATCCTTTCTTAGTTCGTAATGACTTCTGGTTGGGGTCCGCCAAACCCTCCCTCCTGAGAGTAGGGGTTCTCAAAAAAAAAAACACTAGTGTACGTAGAGCACATTAACAAATAAATAATAAAATGCTAATAAAAACATAGAGAGCCTCGTCTACGATAAGCCATCGAATATGGGTCGAGCCTGGGCCTCAGTAGTCGTGCAAAGCCTAAGATGTCTCGAAACACATGCATGTCGGATCTTGATACCCATCACACACTTTCTTTCTCCTTTTTCTTTCTTTCCCTTCTTTCTCTCTTCTTTCTATTCTCTTCTCTCTCTCTCTTGCTCTTTCTCTTCTTTGTACACTAAACCTCGGGATCGACTTCGGTAACTCATGGCCAAGGTTTCAAGTTTGGGTATCTGTACCGGTATCGATCAGCTCCGGACCGATACGTATCGGTGATACAACTCAATATCAGTCGGTACCAACTGAAACCGATATCAGTCTATTATTTTTTTTGAAAAATTATAAAAATCTATTTTTTTAAAAAATGAACTTAACATATTATAAATTATATAAATAAAAGGTATGAACGGGCTTTAATCTTAATCTATGGCAAATAGTTCGTATAGTGGGTGAGTGCAGTTTTTTTTCACTTGTGACTTTTAAAAGGAAAAAGTATCATTGGATTGTCTTTTACTTTATTTTTATAATCTAGTGTTTTGTTTGTAACCGAGAGCAAAACTTGCCACGTTTCAACTGGCTGTTAGTTACTAGCTAGGCGTGTTTACCTCTACTCTGTGATAGATAATTCTATCCTCAGTATAGAAAATACATGAGTACACGACTAGATTGAACTACTATGTATCTACATACACTCCCCTATTAAAGAAAAAAGAAGAAGAATTATGAACTTTGTTGAGTTATAACAAGCAATAAGAAGTCTGATTCATGTAATTGGAAAAACAATCTACAAATGGGTATGAAAGCTTGGACCCGTACCAACCGATACCTACATAACTAAGCCGATACAGACTGATACTGGCAGATATTAGTCGGTACGGATTCAGTACCGGTTTCGGAGGATGTATTGGTTTGGTTGGACCCCGATACATACCGATATCGACCGAGTTTTGAAACAACACTCATGACACATACCACGGCTGCCCCTTTGTAAGTATGGACAACCTGGCTTTAAGAGGCAACGCCTCGTCCCAACACCATGGACGTAGTTAGATTGGTGCCGAGCTTCATAATAAATTTTCGTGTACTTTCCAGTTCATTGGTTGTGGCTACGACTGTAAGCAAGCTGAGCTGAGCTTTGGTCTTTTTCAGTTTGGCTTGGTTAAGAGCTTGGTTGTGCAAGATTGGTCTTAGTTGATTAGTAATCAAGCTGATTCGAGCTTTGGTTTGTTTAAGCTTGGATCATTTACTAAACAATTCTAGACTTTAAGCTTGGGCTTGGCTTGTTTAATAGCCGCGCAAACTCGAACGAGAATTATCGAGGTTGTTCTTGAATTCCATACAAAGTCAATAATCTTGGACTATACATATTGTATCTATTCATGCCTTCTATGATCTTATTCATGATCATGATCCTTAAACGATGAGTTATAGGGACGGGAGGTGGAGTATATCGTGTGGACTGATGGAGCTTTTAGTTCTCCGGATGAAAGTGCGAGTGAAGCTTGGTTGATTGCAGATTTGACAGGTTCAGTGTGTGTCGCGGCTGCTAGCTTTTCGCTATCATGTCAGCTCTCCCTTTCATGCAGAATTATGTGCGACTCAAGGGGCGTTCGATGAACTTAGTCGTCGATCGTAAAGATGGGTGGTGGTATTACCAGATGCTACGAGTGCTCGTGATGCATTGGTGTTCAGCAAAGGGTGCACCGGTGAAGTGGGGCACTAGCTTGCTCAGCATGGTTACATGAGGTTGAGGCGTGCTGGGATGTTGTTATCTCTCCTCTTCTTTCATGTCTGGTTTGTTAGGACTTCCAGATCATAGGTGTATGCCCACTTCTGATGTACCTAAAAATAAAATCGATCCTTAAAGGAGCATGTTCACGGGCCCAATCGGGTCAAGCTTTGGTCTATTTGAGCTTGACTTGTTTATTAAATGAGCTTAAACTCTAAGCTTGAGCTTCACTCGAGTAGTAATGTAACAAGCTTGAAGGAGCCTTTACTGATATTGTTCGTGAGCTGCTCACGAATGGTCGGTTCGGTTGCAGTCCTAGTTGGCTCAACATCGCTCCCATGTTTCCGCAACAAAGAAGAGTTCAAAGAAGAACAAGCTCTACAGAGCTCAAATTGAATCTCAGAGATTGCACGAGGCAAAACTAGATGCTAAAGACAATTGAATAGAAACCCAACACTTGGGACTTTGAGGGTGTTGAGGAAGTCCACCGGTTAGTCCCACATCGGTAAAGGGGTCGGGGCACTTAACGGCCGCTTAATATACCCTCTGTGGACCTCCCCTTACAACCCGGGTTTTGGGGCTTGAGGGTATCTAACAGAGGGCTTTCATAGTGTGTAGGAGAGGCTGTAGCAACATAATTCTAAGAACCTAATTATTTGTAGATCCAAGCATCTCCCAGTTCCCACAACTCCGCAAGAATCTCCTTCCTCGATACTATCAACTGCTTCATTTCCTCCTCTGTCAAATATCTCCGACTTATAAGTTTTTTCCCTTTTGGATGTATTACCTCTTTAATATCTCACAAAAAACCAGATGTAATCATCTCTCCAAGCAAGACTAGTTTGTTTGTTTGTTTTTTATTTTGATTTATGGAAAGGGGAGGTCAACCAACCTCCAAGAGATGCCACAGCTTGGCGCAAGCCAACGAACTACCACCCGGTAGAGGGACAACCACCACCACCTGGTGGAGAAAAGGGGCCAGAGTCCCAACCATAGTCACCTCACAACGGTGACATGACAACCACAAACCACCGCTCGCCGGCAGAAAGCACCACACATAGGCTGAGCCACAGCAGCACAACCACTTGCAGGCGGAGAATGTAAGAAAAATCCAACACGAAGTAAGCAATTGTCTCTATTATCAAGAACCATTAACCTTGAAAACGTTGAACATAAATACCATAGGTGGAAGCGAAAGGATCGATTCACGTACCTCTGGCCATAATTTGCCGGGTGATAACGATCCGTAATAGAATTGATGCAGACATATTTTCCTCTCGCTAGATCCTAATTGCGATGGAGGAAGAGATAGCGAAGATGCGATGCGATGATCGCCGGTGGGAGTCTTCAACTTCGGTTCTTCTTGGCGACCAAAAAACCCTATGGAGACCTCGTAAGATCGACGAGACAAGAGAGGAATTGCGAAGCCAGATAATCCTCTCTCTAATGTGATCTAATCGGAGAACAAAACCTCAAGGGAAAGAGAAGGAGCAGCCATGACTTCTCTCCCTCTCTTCTTCTTTGCAAATCGAGAACCCCAAAGAGAACCAAAGGAGGGGGAGAGAGGATTGATGTCCTTTCCCTCACTCTCTCTCACTTTTGCTCTCAGAGAAGAGGGAACGGAAGGGAGGAGAAGGGGGCGAGGATCAACACTTGTGCGATCTCCCTCTCTCTTTCTCGATTTACAGCAAAAAGACCAAAGGGGGAGGGGGGGAGATCATGACTCTTGTGCGATCTCTCTTTCTCCTATTGGTTTCCACACAAAGCCCCGATCAGATCGCCTTTAGGTGATCCCGATCCCCCCCCTTAAATCCCATGCAAAATGCAACCCCCTTTGTTTCCTATTCAAAGTCTCCCATGGGTTCAAGTCTACTAATGGGAAGTGCAAGGCATGGCACACCCCTATCGCACCGGAGTTGGGACTTGCACCCTCTCAAGCCCTGGATCTTATCCCGACACCTGTAGGATAGGGTTCGACTTAAGATGCATTGACCACATACCTCTAGGCCCACAAATTATCCACTAGACCGACTGAGTCCAAGTTCTGATGGGTGAAGTCGAGCCAAAACCCAACACTCTT
This sequence comes from Chamaelirium japonicum, assembly GCA_947650365.1. Classification (NCBI taxonomy): domain Eukaryota; kingdom Viridiplantae; phylum Streptophyta; class Magnoliopsida; order Liliales; family Melanthiaceae; genus Chamaelirium; species Chamaelirium japonicum. Next base: position 5,400,258 of record OX393558.1, read on the forward strand.
CCACTTGGCAAACGAAACCCAAAAACAAAACAAAATTTTATTTTGAAAAATACATACGCTAGTGGGTAATGACTCAGTTTGAAAAGATCTTAGTGTGTACATACTTTATTTTTCAAAAACAAACTATGCCTATATCCTTAAAAGGTATTCCTTTACTTAGACAGAGATTCATAGTCACATGAATCATGACGGTTATATCCTTACGATCAAATACTCTCTTTCACACATTACACTATGATCAATTTTCTCTAAATAAGTACTTTATGTGGTTATCAAACTTTATGAGTAAAATATCAAGTCTTACTCTGAGATCCTACTATATGTCTCACGAACTTAAGTATACATATTCAGAGTGAGACAAAAATAAACTTTATTAGCTGTTGAAAGAGAGAAGTATTGACATAAACAAACATACAATGAGCTTTGAAACCCTATGCTATCCACATGACCCTTATACTGAATTGGTGGTAATCCCTTGGTCATTGGATCTACAACCATAAGCTCCGTACCAATATGCTCAACAATGATCTTCTCAACTGATTGATTATCTCACACGACAAGATATTTTATATCGATTGCTTGCTACAACTTCCGCTCTTATTGTTCTTTGATAAGAACACAACAACTATATTGTCACAACAGATTCTTATAGGTCTGGATATGGAATCCACAATCCTAATTCCAGTGACAAAATTTCTTAGCCAAAAAGCTTGTAATGTGAACGAACTCTGCCTCAGAGTATCTATACGTAAACATATAATTCTTTATCCCCTGAGGATGTCATGACCCTTATGCCTTCCTTCCAGTGTTCCATCTTTGGATTACTCTGGTACCTACCCAACACTCCTATTGCAAATCTACTGTCTAGTCTAGTACAGACCTCTATATACATCAAGCTGCCAATTACAGATGCATAGAAAATGTTTTTAATAGTGTCTATTCTAAGATAGTTTCTTAGACTTTGGGACAACAAAATCTATCATCTTTAACGATAAGAGCAATACCCAGTGAATAGTTTCTTTTATAAAACATTTTTAGAATTTTATCAATATAGACTCTTTGAGATAATCCTAGTGATCTTTGAGATCGATCCCTGATGATCTCAATGATAATCACGTTGGATATCTCGCCTAAATCCTTTATGCAAAAGTTATAAGAGATAAACTGTTTCGTCGTGTGTGCCATCCCCAAGTCATTGCTAACAAGAAGAACGTCATTCTCGTATAGGACTACAACTCATAATGATTCCCACAGACCTTAAGGTAAATACAATGATTCATAATATTCTCCGTGAAATCAATAGAGGTAATAATATTACGGAACTTCCAATACCACTGTTGGGATGTCTGTTTCAGTCCGTATAGTGACTTCTTCAACTTGCAAACTAGTTGACTTTCTTTACCTGAGATGAAACCCTTAGGCTATGCTATGTATACCTCCTCCCCCAGATCCATATTTACGAAAATCATTTTCATATCTATATGTTATAGCTTAAGATCTTAGTGAGCTATCAAAACTAAGATTATCCTTAATGATTCATTCGTAAAAATTGGAGAGAATATTTTATAAAAATTAATGCCATCTTTTTGAGTAAAACCGTTAGCTACAAGTCATGCCTTATGTCATTCGATGTTACCTGCGGCATCTATGACGACTAAAATCCAAGAGCCAAAAGCTAAGACTCATGAAGCTGTGATGCCAAGATGGATGAGGCGAGGTATACAAGGCCATGAGTTAGCCCCACGTTGCTTGGAGAGAAGAAGATCCTGAGCTACTTATATAATTTCTCCTCCCAAACATAGAAGACACGTTTTAAAACCCTACGCTGCTACAAATTTCGTAAGAACTACGTAGTTAAGTGTGCTCGGGCGAGAGTAGTACTAAGATGGGTGACCACCTGGGAAGTTCTCGTGCGGGCATGGGGAAATGGGACAATACCTTGTGTGTTTGGGGCAAATATTACAAAATGGTATCAAAACCGATTCTCCTTGCAATAGGGGGCCTAACCCTACACGTGGATGTATAGCCCTAAGGGGGGTGGATTATGACGACCAAGATCCAAGAGCTAAGAGCCAAGACTCCTGAGACTGTGATGCCAACATGGATGAGGTAAGGTGGGGTGAGGTGTATAAGCCTATGAGTTAGCTCCATGTTGCTTGGAGAGAAGAAGATCCTGAGCTACTTATATAATTTTTTCTCCCAAATATAGAAGACGCGTTTTAAAATCATGCGCCGCTACGGATTTCGTAAGAACTCTGTAGTTAAGCGTGCTCGGACGAGAGTAGTACTAGGATGGGTGACCACCCTGGAAAGTTCTCATACAGGCACGGTCAAAGTGGATAATACCTTGTGTGTTTGGGGCAGATGTTAAAGCATCTGTCTTGGTCTTATAGACCTACTTGCAGTCGATGGCCTTAGCCCCTTTAGGCAACTCTACTAAATCCCAGACATAATTATTTGTCAAGGATTTTATCTCATCCTTCATGGTATCAAACCATTTTGCAGAATCTCTTCTGCTCATGGCTTTAGAAAATGTTTCGGGATCTAGAGACAGTTCGATAACAATGTCAGACTTCTTTGACTCTTGGAGGTGTACTTTGTAGTTGCTAAAAATTGTCACTCTATGTCTTCTCTTAGATCTCCTGAAAGCCCGTCGGTTCCTCTATGACAGGCTCAGTGGCAACTTATTCTATATCAGTTGGGATGTCAGAAAATGATTGATAATGAACTACCATAGGTGGTTCATCCTGATGACCAACTTGTCCCTCCTGTACTAAGGGTACATAAATTGGAACCTATATCATCTCAAACATAATTTCTTATGTAGGGACACTCCCACTAAAGTTACTACTCACAAAAAATTGAGTATTTCTAGCTACTAGTAAGTTCGGTACGTGCGATGGATAATAAAACCTTATTAGAGGTCATTGCGTATGACACCTAACTTCTCATTATTCCTTCTAGCACCCTTAGAGGATTTATTAGTTTTCTTTTCTTTATGCAGTTCTTATAAATTCCGAAATCAGTAAATTCAAGGGTTTTTAGAACCCTTTTCTTTACTAACCTCTATAGCCATAGAGAGAAAAAAATCTTTATTGATAATACTTTCATTTACGATCATCATGAATCAATTACTTTGAGTCTATATCCAGTTTACATAAATCATCAATCAATTTACCAGAGCTTATGTAAAACGAATCTTTATTTGATCAGAATAATGGAATCCATCGAACTAAAAAAAAAGCCCATAGGCCCAAGTCTTGAAATAGATAGCAAATTTTTAGATAAATATGGAATATAGAAAACTCTATCTAAGTACAAAGAGTATCCAGTCTAGAGGATTAGTCTGTAGATCTCCACACCTTCTATCTTAGAACTTAGCTAATTTCCGAGAAGATGACCTTCTATCCGTTAGTTGGATCTCGTAAGTCTAGAAACCCCTGCATGACGGTAGAGATATGTATTATGATCCAGAATCAATACACAAGTCATTGTCAGATTTTATGAGAATAAACAATATTAGGTTCATATAACACCAAAGCAGTATCATGCATCTGCATGATACATTCTCATACTAATTTACCACTGGTCAGACGCTTAGATGACAGTTTGTTTGAGAAAATCTTATCAGACAGAGAGATAAGGTTCAGGGTAAGGTCAGAGACATAGGGTGCGACGATTAGAGAAAGAAAAATCTTACTACATTATGAGGTAGAAATATTTATCTGATAATTGGCCCATGCTAATTATAAGTTAGCAAAACTCAGACCTCTCTATGGGAAAAGGCCGCTCTCCGCACGAGTTTTACTAAAGGGTCGAAAAGAAACTTTACGTTTCCTAATAAGATTGGTGAATTATATAAGGAGCCTAAACAATAGTTCTTTTCCTAAGGGCATAAGAACTACCATTTTCACCATATATAATTTATATCCTTATCCTAATTGCATGGTATTAGTGATCGCCTCCCTTTAGACAAAGGCAAACCCTAATACTGATATAACTAGAAGGAGAATGTCACTATGAGTCAAATTTATGTGATTCAACACACCCTATGGTGCATACTGTATGAATCACTCGTGGAGAATGATCTAGGATGCTTTGGCTAGTCCTGAATCACTCCCCACGGGAGGGCTTTAGATCGTGACCAATCGCAAAATCAGTATAGATTCAAACAAGAGAGAATATATAAGGTATTAAAAAATCCTATATCAATTGTTTAATTTGGCCTTTATGTGTCGGCCAGAGGATCTTAGGCAATCACAAAAAAACCAAAAAAGATTTATCCAGATATTCAAACCGAAGTCCACAGCCTTGAATTTAGTAAATTGGAGGCACCGTTAAGGAGACGGGCCCCAAAACAATATATAATTAAAAATTATATAAAAGGGTTACCTCCCGCTTTGTCCGGTAGGGCACTCCATCATAACCTATGAAAATATCTAGTACATGACATCCATAAGGGATGCCTGACCGACACGCATAAATACTTTATTATCCATCAACAATGAACAATTGACACATATTCCCAAGCTCAATTATTCATATAGCATGGTCGATGAAACTAAATTCGGCCGAAAAACCGAACAAACCAGCACACTGAACTTTATGATCGAAAGATACATGACTTGTGGCATACAACCCTTCGCTCTGATTCGATTCTCGAATTAGGACGAAAGTAGCCACATTACCTGAATTTCGGATCTATCAAATTCTGATCAACCCTCTCAAATTTAAGGTTTGTTGCGTGGCCTACTCACCCCATCCCTCAGCATAAGTCGAACGGGAGGGTCGGTGGCCGATCATGAAACTCCCCATAAAGCCATAATGGTTGATCAGAGCGGAAAAATATATACGAATTTTAGGGTTCCTTATGATCCGTTGACAGTTGATGATAGATTCACGGAACCGAAAAAAGCCATCAACGATTGCAAGAAGGGATCTACATATAATACTATATAAATAAAAGAGAGATCAGATCAAAGGCATACTCTAATCTTGAAAAAAACATCACATCAATTATCCACATAGTACCACCGAGGGAGAAAACTTTATTCGACAAAAATCAGTCCGAAGTAACCCGCAATTGCTATTTATGGCGAAGACAACGGACCTTATAGTATGCAGCCTTTCGTTCTGAAAATCAAAACATAATATGCCATAGGCCTACTTTCGGATCCATAAATTTTTGATAAATCGGATACAACAAATTTATTTGCGAACTAGATCGAAAAACAATCAATCATTTTAATAATCGTTAACAAGATCAAGGAACTTGAATTGACCCATTAGCGATCACAAAACGGGATAAAGACTTTAACTATATGGATAACCGATTAGAGATTGGCTCTAATACCAAGTATAAGAAAAATCCTACACGAAGCATGCAATTGTATCTATTATCGAGAACCATTAATCTTAAAAATGATGAACATAGAGGCCATAGGCAGAAGCGAAGGGATAGATTCATGTACCTCCGGCCATAATTTATCGGGTGATGATGATCCGCAATAGGATTAATGCAGACGGATCTTCCTCTCGCGAGATCCTAATCGCGATGGAGGAAGAGATGACGACAATGCGATGCGATGCGATGATCGCCGGTGGGAGTCTTCAACTCCGGCTCTTCTTGGCAACCAAAAAACCCCATGGAGACCACATAAGATCGACGAGACGAGAGAGGAATTGCGAAGCCAGATAATCATCTCTCTCTCTCTCTCTCTCTCTCTCTCTCTCTAATGTGATCTAATCGGAGAACGAAACCGCAAAGAATAGAGAAGGAGCAGCCGGGTATTCTCTCCCTCTCTTCTTCTTTGCAAACCGAGAACCCCAAATAGAAGCAAAGGAGGGGGAGAGAGCACTGTTGTCCTCTCTCTCTCTCGCTCTCTCTCGCTTTTGCTCTCGGAGAAGAGGGAACAGAAGGGAGGAGAAGGGGGAGGGGATCGACACTTGTGCAATCTCCTTCTCTCTTTCTAGTGTTACAGTAGACGGACCAAAGTGGGAGGGAGATCACGATTCTTGTGCGATCTCTCTCTCTCTCCCCTCTCGGTTTTCGCACAGAAGCCCCGATCGGATCACCTTTAGGTGATCCCGATCCCCCCTTAAATCCCATGCAAAAAGCAGCCCCCTTTGTTTCCTATTCAGGGTCTCCCATTGGTTCAAGTCTACTAATGGGGTGCGCAAGGTGTGACGCACCCCTATCGCACCAGTGTTGGGACCTGCACCCTCTCAAGTCCTAGATCTAATCTCGACACCTGCAGGATTAGGGTTCGGCTTAAGATGCATTAACCACATACCTCTGGGCCCACAAATTACCCACTAGACCGACTGAGTCCAAGTCCTAATGGGTGAAGTCGAGCCAAAACCCAACAGAGACGACACACCGCTCACCGGCGGGGAAGCAAGACTAGTTACTGGAATTGTCTGGGTTTAATTTTATCATGGGTCCTCAATGTTCTACATTGGGTGCTCTGCTACTACTGTTTATTTTACCTTCGCGGCAGGGTCAATTGGGTTTAGTGGAATCGGAAAAACCTTCGGGATGAATAGATTTTTCTTATTTTACCTTGATGTCAACTTTTAGGTAAGCAATTGTTTTCACATCTCCACCCCCATTTAATGATAATTTGGCTGACCCGGTAATAGCCTTGTTTTTGTCGGCATGATAAGGGAGTTTTGGCATATCAGCTATATTTCGATTAATCGTATTATTCCAAGGGTTTCATAATTGAATATTGAAAATCAGTCTCTATTAGGGCTGTTAATGGGCTCCGGCCAGCCCGAGTCCTATCGGTCCGGGCTCGATTTAGTCCTAACTTGGGCAGAGTAAGCTTGGGATTTGGGCCAGGCTGGGCTAGAACATTCAAACCCAATTATATTATGGGTCGGAAAAAGACATCCACTAACCCAACCCGAAGCCCGAACGTATGCCGGAAATATTTTATTTTTATTTTTTATATACAATCGATATATTATTTTAAAAGTGCCCACTTCATAAATATCAATGCCTCGGACTTTACGAGCATAGTTTCACATGTAGCAGTTTAATGTATATCATAATCGATACACTTTTCTACTTTTATGGTATGATCAAGAGAAAAAAAAAAGATTTAGACATATACCGTGATAGAAATATGGATTTAATTTGGGCCGAGTTACGACTTGAGCTTTATAAAAAAGTTTCGGACCGGGTTTGATCCATGAAAATTTAATTTTATACCCGGACTAGGTATGAGCTCACACTCATATGTTTGGGCCGAGCCTGAGCATGGGGTGGCCCGGCCAGAACCAGCCCATTAACAACCCTTGTCTCTATGGATGGCTAGTTAAGTACCCACCAGAATCCCAACAGAGTGCTTTGATGACTGTTTGAATGGCAAGCTCAACATACAGCTGGAAGCAAATAACTGAACAATAAAGAGAGTCGAAGTCATCCATGGCTGGTTTGTGCTAGATGTCGTCAGACGACTAACTAATGAGGGGGCAGTGCCACATCAAGTTATGGTTCCCTTGGATATTACTGAATTTTCGTCTAATTACCGACTTCACCAGCACCCTTGATGTTTATTCGATGGTAGGAATAGAGTCTCTCCCTCCAGGCTAGTTTGACGACATCGACGGGTCAGATCTTTGGAAGATTTTCGAGTTCGGAGACTTATGGTTAGTCTTCTTGAGAGCTGGTTCGAGACCGATGGATCGTGGCGGAACGTTGAGATTGCACTGTTTTGTACGAGTGCATGGATCGAGAGGGAACACCTCGATCGCACGAGAGTCACCGACTAGCAACCGTCCCAGCAACTGATGGACGGGCTAATGAGGTTGCAAATGGGTGGCTGGTAGAAGTGCCGACGGACACTGGTGCGGATTGCTGACTTGCGTTGTGGCGCTGATAAGCACGATGGTGGTAGGCACAGCCGTGAGTACACCTCCTGTGTTTGAAGGGATGCTGTGTCATTGTCGATCGATGACTTATCTAGGAATCGATGGGGTAGAACCGGATCTAGATTCCACATTTGACTTACACAATGATGAAAATAATACTACAAATTATTCTCCAGTTCCACGAGCAGTACCTTCATCAAGTCGGGGTAGTACCGGATCAAATAAGAAGAGGAAGGAAACACGTGATTCATGTGCTGAGGAAATGTCCGAGATTGTCTCCACAATGAAAGTGCTCGCAGATGCTATTTAAGCCACGTCGGAAAAGGTAAAAGTCAACAAGCTGATGGATGAGGTGATGAAGATTGAAGAATTAGATGAAAGTTTCAAAGTAGATGCAACTGAGTTTTTATCATTGGTCTCCAAGAAGGCGGACTTTTTTCTGGCGTTACTAGAGGGCATGCGAAGGGCGTGACTGATAAAGCATCTTTCGCAATGATTAACTTGTTTATGCTTTCAAAATAAGTTAATAATTACTTAAGTACTTATCTAGATTGGGTTACTTATTTTCAGTTATGATATATGTCGTATGTTGGATTTTGTTTGATTGACTAATAAGTCATAAGATTCTAAATTAGTCTCGGATAGCCATTATAATGTTTTGATAATTGTAGAATGTTGTCTCTTTTGTTAATTGAAGCTAATGGAATTATGATATTGTTGGGTTCGGTAGTGATTGTTGCTGCTTGCAAGTCGTGTTGGCAATGTGTTTGCGTGTCTGCACATGTTGATATATTCAAGGGTAAAACAATAATTTCGAAATGGTTATTCGATTCTACAAGTTGGCAACAATTACAACTGCATGAAGACTGCAAGTTGAATCCCAAAGAAAAGAAGTTGAATCCCAAAGAAATGTATTGTCCCATATTTTTTACGAGACAATATATTTTTTATATTTTAATTTTGCCACGGTCCAAAAGAACACTGGAAATTGATGTCTGAGGAAAAAGTGTTGGAATTTTTCAGTGCAAAAGAACACTGGAAATATTTTTTTCTGGGGCATCAATTGCATGCGTAATATGTTGTCTAGGAAATCAAATTTTCTAGGTGATCTTTTACTCATGAAAAGAACGGACCCATAATGATAATTTGGCTGACCTAGTAGTAGTCTTGTCTCTGTGGGCATGATAAGGGAGTTTTGGCATATCAGCTAATCGTATTCTTCCAAGGGTTTTATAATTGAATATTGAAGTTCAGTCTCTATTGGGGCTGTTAATGGGCTCTGGCCAGCCTGAGTCCTATCGATCCGGGCTCGATGTAGTCCTAACTTGGGCAGAGTAAGCTTGGGATTTGGGTCGGGCTGGGCTCGAACATTCAAACCCAATTATATTATGGGTCGGGAATGGACATCCACTTACCCAAACCGAAGCCCAAACAATACTTGAAATATTTTATTTTTATTTTTTATATACAATGGATATATAATTTTAAAAGCACCCACTTGATAAATATCAAAGCCTTGGACTTTCACATATAGCAGTTTAATGTATATCATAATCGCTACACTTTTCTACTTTTTTAGTATGATCAAGAGAAAGAAAAAAAAAAGATTTGGACAGATACCGTGATAGAAATACGGGTTTAATTTGGGCCGAGTTACGACTTGGGCTTCATCAAAAAGTTTCGGACCGGGTTTGATCCACGAAAATTTAATTTTATACCCGGACTAGGTATGAGCTCACACTCATATGTTTGGGCCGGGCCTGAGCATGGGGTGGCCCGGCCAGAGCCCAGCCCATTAACAACCCTGTCTCTATGGATGGCTAGTTAAGTACCCACCAGAATCCCAACAGAGTGCTTTGATGACTGTTTGAATGGCGAGCTCAACATGCAGCTGGAAGCAAATAACTGAACAATAAAGAGAGTCGAAGTCATCTATGGCTGGTTTGTGCTAGATGTCGTTAGAGGACTGACTAATGAAGGGGCAGTGCCACATCAAGTTATGGTTCCCTTGGATATTGTTACGAAGAGAGAGAGATAATAGATTTGGAGAGAAAAACTCTCCTTATATAGAGAAAGAACGCACACCTTTACATTACCACAACCGAGATGAGACTAATAGAATACTAACACACTAAGTCTAATACCCCATGTCAAATTGATGTAAGGTATAAACCGACATCAGTTTGCTTAATAAAAGAAAGGAGAAAGAAAAGAAAAAAAAACATTAAATAACCCATTCTTTTAAGCTGTAGAGGAAATATAGTGCCAGGGCGAGCTGCAAGCAAATCGTCTTGGAAACCCGATTGACCTGTAAGCAGGACAACTGGGGGAACCCGGCCAACCTGTAAGCAAGTCAGCCGGAGGAATTGACAATGATCACTAAGGATCGGAGCGGAGGAAGCCGACGGTGATGGAAGCCGGCAATAAAGGAGGACGAAAGGAGAGAGAGAACGGCTAAGAAAAAAGGTGTGGATGCGTGGCCTTATAGAAGGCAAGCACCCGGCCGAAGCAAGGACTTGACACCTCCTAGAAGATCTCAATCATCACAGACAAAGAAGAATAGAAAAAGGAGAGAATATAGAGTCGTAGCTCTGATAGGGTCGCATGACCAAGGAAAGGAAGAGGATCCGAAAGGCCGACACAAGTGTGACTGGTAAGAGAGAGGATCCGAAGGCCGACACAAGTGTGACCGGTGAGAGAGAGAGAGAGAGAGATGATCCAAAAGGCTGGCACAAGTGTGGCTGGAAAGAAAGAGGATCCGAAGGCCAACACAAGTATAACCGGTGAGAGAGAGAGGATCTGAAAGACGGCACAATAGTGATCGGAAAGAGAGAGGATCCGAAGGCCGGCACAAGTGTGACCGGAGAGAAAGAGAGAGAGGACCCGAAGGCCGGCACAAGGGTGATCGGAAAAAGAGAGGATCCGAAGGCTGACACAAGTATGATCGGAAAGAGAGAGGATCCAAAGGCCGGCACAAATGTGACCGGAGAGAGAGAGAGAGAGAGAGAGAGAGAGAGAGAGAGAGAGAGAGAGAGAGAGGATCTGAAAGACAGCACAAGAGTGACCAGAACGAGAGAGGATCTAAGGGTCACATGACCAAGAAAAGGGAGAAAGAGGATCTGAAAGCCGGCAGAATTATGACTGAAGAGAGGAGATCCAAGGATCACACGTCCAAAGCGAAAGAGGATAAAGCCAACTAGCTAAGGAGAGAGACACCAGAGGGAAAGAAGCTTGATCGGAAGGAGGGAGAAGATCTCGATCGACAAGAGAAGAAGATCAGACGGACCTGTAGAGCGCAAGGTGCGAGCGCAGGCGAACTGGTAGAACGCAATGGCGCAGGGCACAAATGCAGGCATAGGCGGATCGATAAAGTGCAAAATGCATGCAGACCGGCTAAGCGCAGGCGCAGAGGGGCAGGTCAGTAAAGTGCAGGGTGGACCGGTAAAGTGCAGTGCAAAGGTCGTGGGACGCAGGCAGAGTGCAAGGCATAGGCGGCCAAACTGGAAAAGCGCATGCGGCATTCGGCGCGAGGAAGGTGGAGTCCAGCAGGCTGCAGGCGTGCCGAGATCAAGCCAGAGATAGGTGGCCAGGTGCTGTAGATCGGACGGCGGGCGCAGGAAGTTGAGGCGGCCCGATCGGGTGCAAGGGTCGTGCCGGGTCGGATCGGGAGTACGGCACGGGCTTAAACAAACAAAAAAAAGGGGATCATCGGTAGGGCACAGCCATCCGATGCAAATCGGATGGTTGTGATCAGCTAGAGAGAGAAGGAAATAAAAGAGGGAATCAGAGACGGAATGGGAGAGAGAATAAGGAAAGAAAGAGAGAAAAGAAGGATCCGGTTTGATGGCGGGTTGAGTTCGCAGGGACGAGGTTGATCATGCAGACGGTCGCAATCTGAATAGTTGTAGAGGGCACGATCTCTGATCGCACAGGGTGGCTTACGATCGGGAATCGCAAGAAAAAAAAAAAGTATACCCGGCCTCCCCGAGGTCGCTCGTGGCGACCGGGGAGGCCGAGGCCAGAGAGAGGGTCTCTGAAATCCTAGGTCAGAAAAGTTGACTCTGATACCATGTTACGAAGAGAGAGGGAGAGAGAATAGATTTGGGGAGAAAAACTCCTTGTATTATCTCATCAATCTCATTGTCATTACATAAGACTACCTCTCCTTATATAAAGAGAGAACGCACACCTTTACATTACCACAACCGAGGTGGGACTAATAGAATACTAACACACTACATCTAATAGATATTACTAAATTTTTGTCTAATTACCGACTTCACCAAACACCCTTGATGTTTATTCGATGGTAGGAATAGAGTCTCTCCCTCCAGGCTAGGTTGACGACACCGACGGGTCAGATCTTTGGAAGATTTTCGAGTTCGGTTACTTATGGTTCGTCTTCTTGAGACCTGGTTCGAGACCGATGGATCGCGGCAGAACATTGTGATTGCACTATTTTGTACGAGTGCATGGATCGAAAGGGAGCACCTCGATCGCAAGAGAGTCACCGACTTGCAACCGTCCCAGCAACTGATGGACGGGCAATGAGGTTTCAAACGGGTGGCTGGTAGAAGTGCTGACGAACACTGGTGCGGATTACTGACTTGCGATGTGGCGCTGATATGCATGATGGTGGTAGGCACAGCCGTGAGTACACCTTCTGAGTTTGAAGGGATGCTGTGTCATTGTCGATCGACGACTTGTCCAAGAATCGACGGGGTAGTACCGGATCTAGATTCCACATTTGACTTACACAATGATGAAAATAATACTACAAATTCATCTCCGGCACCACGAGCAGTACCTTCATCAAGTCGGGGTAGTACCGGATCAAATAAGAAGATGAAGGAAACACGTGACTCATGTGCTGAGGAAATGTCCGAGATCGTCTCCACAATGAAAGTGCTCGAAGATGCTATTCAGGCCACGTTGGAAAAGATGGAAGTCAACAAGCTGATGGATGAGGTGATGAAGATTGAAGAATTAAATGAAAATTTCAAAATAGATGCAGCTGAGTTTTTATCGTTGGACTCCAAGAAGGCGGACTTTTTTCTGGCGTTACCAGAGGGCATGCGAAGGGCCTTGACTGATAAAGCATCTTTCGCATGATTAACTTGTTTATGCTTTCAAAATAAGTTAATAATTACTTAAGTATTTATCTAGATTGGGTTACTTATTTTCAGTTATGATATATGTCGTATGTTAGATTTTGATTGATTGACTAATAAGTCATAAGATTCTAAATCAGCCTTGGATGACCAGTATAATGTTTTGATAATTTTAGAATGTTGTCTCTTTTGTTAATTGAAGCTAATGGAATTATGATATTGTTGGGTTTGGTGGTGATTGTTGCTGCTTGCAAGTCGTGTTGGCAATGTGTTTGCGTGTCTGCACATGTAGACATATTTGAGGGAAAAACAATAATTTCGAAATGGTTATTCGATTCTATAAGTTGGGCAACAATTACAACTGCATGAAGACTGCAAGTTGAATCCCAAAGAAAAGAAGTTGAATCCCAAAGAAATGTATTGTCTCATATTTTTTACGAGACAATAATTTTTTTATATTTTTATTTTGCCAGGGTCCAAAAGAACACTGAAAATTGATGTCTCTGGAAAAAGTGTTGGAATTTTCCAATGCAAAAGAACACTGGAAATTTTTTTTCCTAGGGCATTAATTGCATACGTAATATGTTGTCTAGGAAATCAATTTTTCTTGGTGATCTTTTACTCGTGAAAAGAACAGGTCCATAATGATAATTTGGCTGACCCAGTAGTAGCCTTGTCTCTGTCGGCATGATAACGGAGTTTTGCATATCAGCTATATTTCAATTAGTCGTATTCTTCCAAGGGTTTTATAATTGAATATTGAAGTTCAGTCTCTATTAGGGCTGTTAATGGGCTCCGACCAGCCTGAGTCCTATCGGTCCGGGCTCGATTTAGTCCTAACTTGGGCAGAGTAAGCTTGGGATTTGGGCCGGGCTGGGCTCGAACATTCAAACCCAATTATATTATGGGTCGGAAATGGACATCCACTTACCCAAACCGAAGCCCAAACCAATGCTCGAAATATTTTTTTTTTATTTTTTATATACAATGGATATATAATTTTAAAACACTTCATAAATATCAATGCCTTGGACTTTCACATATAGCAGTTTAATGTATATCATAATCGATACACTTTTCTACTTTTACGATATGATCAAGAGAAAGAAAAAAAAAAGATTTAGGCATATACCGTGATAGAAATACGGGCCTAATTTGGGCCGAGCTATGACATGGGCTTTATAAAAAAGTTTCGGACCGGGTTTGATCCAAGCACGAATATGAGCTCACACTCATATGTTTGGGCTGAGCCTCAGCATGGGGTGGCCCGGCCAGAACCCAGCCCATTAACAACCGTTATCTCTTTGGATGGCTAGTTAAGTACCCACCAAATCCCAACAGAGTGCTTTGATGACTGTTTGAATGGCCACCTACCAACTCTACTGCACTCCACTCAACATGCGGCTGGAAGTCAAATAACTGAACAATAAAGAGAGTTACTAATGAGGGGGCAGTGCCACATCAAGTTATGGTTCCCTTGGATATTACTGAATTTTCGTCTAAGTACCGACTTCACCAAGCACCCTTGATGTTTATTCGATGGTAGGAATAGAGTCTCTCCCTCCAGGCTAGTTTGACGACACCGACGGATCAGATCTTTGGAAGATTTTCGAGTTCGGAGACTTATTACAGTTAGTCTTCTTGAGGCTAGCTGGTCTGAGACCGATGGATCGCGGCGGAACGTTGTGATTGCGCTGTTTTGTACGAGTGCATGGATCGAGAGGGAGCACCTCGATCGCACGAAAGTCATCGACTAGCAACCGTCCCAGTAACTGATGTACGGGCTAATGAGGTTGCAAACGGGTGGCTGGTAGAAGTGCCGACGGACACTGGTGCAGATTGCTGACTTGCGATGTGGCGCTGATATGCACGATGGTGGTAGGCACAGCCGTGAGTACACCTCCTGTGTTTGAAGAGATGTTGTGTCATTGTCGATCGACGACTTATCCAAGAATCGACGGGTGGGCCTGATGAAAGAGCCGACATGTAGTTGAAGTAGACACCAACGGGTGTCTAGTGCTAAGTGTCGGTCGACGAGCAATAGCTTGGAGCACTGGCTGTGATGGTTGCAACTAGCGTCGTCGACGGGCATTGAACTGGAAAGTTACATGAGTAATGTAACCCTGTGTGGGCGAATCACATTCTTACGAAGAGAGATGGAGAGAGACTAGGGTTTGGAGAGAAAACTCCTTGTATTATCTCATAGTATATCGCATTACATAAGACTACCTCTCCGTATATAGAGAGATAACACACACCATTACAATACCACAACTAAGGTGGGACTAATAGTAACTCTACATCTAATACCCCCATCAAACTGATGTAAGGTATAAACCGACATTAATTTGCTTAATAAAAGAAAGAAAAAAGAAAAGAAAAAAATTACATCAAAAATCCCATTTTTATTCTGTAATGTAAAAAATAGTGCCAAGGTGACCTGCAAGTCGTCCCTGAAACTCGATTGACCTGCAAGCAGGACAACCGAAGAAACCCGTCCAACCTAAAGCACGCCAACCAGGGGAACTGGTAATGTTCACTAAGGATCGGAGCGGAGGAAGTCGACGATGATGGAAGCCGACAATAAAGGAGGCCGAAAGGGGAGAGATCGGCTAAGAAAAAGATATGGATGCGTGAGACCTCATAGGAGGCAAGCACTCAGCCAAAGCAAGCACTTGACACCTCCTAGAAGATCTCAATTATTACAAACGAAGAAGAGAAAATAGATAGGGTCACATGACCAAGGAAAGGGAGAGGATCCGAAAGCCGGCACAAGTGTGACCGAAAAGAGAAAGGATCCGAAGGCCGGCACAAGTATGATCGAAGAGAGAGAGAGAGAGAGAGAGAGAGAGAGAGAGAGAGAGAGAGAGAGAGAGAGAGAGAGAGAGAGGATAAGACAACATCCAAGGAAAGAGATGCCAAAGGGAGAGAAGATATGTTATGACCAAGATCCAATAGGCCAAGAGCCAAAACTCCTGAGACTGTGATGCCAAGATGGATGAGGTGAGGTGAGGTGAGGTGAGGTGTACAAGGCCACAAGTTAGCTCTACATCGCTTGGAGAGAAAGAGATCCTGAGCTACTTATATAATTTTCCCTCCCAAACATAGAAGACGTATTTTAAAATCGTGCGCCGCTACGAAATTCGTAAGAACTCCATAGTTAAGCGTGCTCGGGCGAGAGCAGTACTAGGATGAGTGACCCCCCTGAGAAGTTCTCGTGCGGGCATGGGCAAAGCGGACAATATCTTGTGTGTTTGGGGCGGATGTTACAAAATGGTATCGGAGTCGGTTCTCCTCGCAATTGGGGGGTCTAGCCCTACATGAGGACGTGTAGCCTTAAGGGGGATGGATTGTGATGACCAAGATCCAATAGGCCAAGTGCCAAAATTCCTAAGGCTTTGATACCAAGATGGATGAGGTGAGATGTACAAGGCTACGAGTTAGCCCTACATTGCCTAGAGAGAAGGAGATCCTGAGCTACTTATATAATTTTCCCTCTCAAACATAGAAGACGCGTTTTAAAATCGTGTGCCGCTACGGAATTCGTAAGAACTCCATAGTTAAGAGTGCTCGGGCGTGAGCAGTACTAGGATGGGTGACCCCCCTGAGAAGTTCTCATGCGGGCACGGGCAAAGCGGACAATATCTTGTGTGTTTGGGGCGAATGTTATAAGATCGATAGGAAGGAGGAAGAAGATCTCGATTAACAGTGAGCAGGGAGTAGATGGACCGGTAGAGCGTAGGACGCATGGCACTAGTGCAGGTGCATGCGGACCGATAAAATGCAAGGGTGCAGGGCACAAGTGCAGGCGAGCAGACCGGTAGAGCGTAGGGTGCAGGCGAACCTGTAGAACGCAATGGCGCAGGGCATGAATACAGGCACAGGTGGATCGATAGAACGCAAGGCGCAGGAAGACTAGCAGAGCGCAAGGCTAGGTGGACCGGCAAAGTGCAAGGGCGCAGGGCACAAGTGCAGGCGAGCGGACTGGTAGAACGCAGGGTGCAGGCGAACTGGTAAAGCTCAAGGGCTCAGGGCACGAATGCAGGCGCAGGCGAACTGATAGAACGTAAGGCGCATGAAGACCAACAAAGCGCAAGCAGACCGACAAAGCACAAGGGCAAAGGTGTACCGACAAAGCGCAAGGGCACATGATGCGAGTGCAGGAATAGGTAGGCCGATAGAGCGCAAGGGCGCAGGGCAGGAGTGCAGGCGTAGGCAAGCCGATAGAGCGCAAGGCGCAAATAGGTCGGTAGAGAGCAAGGCACATGCAGGCTGACAGAACGTAGGCCAATAGGATGACAAAGCGCAGGCGGGCTGGTAAAGTGCAAGAATTCAGGTAGGCCACAAATAGGCACGCCGACAAAGCTCAAGCCGCAGGCAAGACGACAAGCAAGGGAGGCCGTCGGAAAGACCGATAGGGCTGCAGAAAAGATTGAAGGGTTGCAGAAGGGCCAGTGGCGGGCTGTAGGAGGGGCCGGCGAAAGACCGACAGGTTGCAGGAGGGTTGGCGATGGGCTGTAGGAGGTCCGACGAAGGGCTGGCGAGCTGTAGGAGGGGCCAGCGGAAGACAAGCGGGCTGCAGGAGGGCCGACGGATAGTTGGTGGGCTACAGAAAGGGCCAGCGGAAGATCGACAAGCTGCAGGAGGGTCGGTGGCGGGCTGCAGGAGAGGCCGGCGAAAGGCCGACAGACTGCAGGAGGGTTTGCGGATAGTCACCGGGCCGCAGGAGGTCCAACGGAGGGCTGGCGGACTGCAAGAAGGGCCATCAGAAGGCCGACAGACTGCAGGAGGGCCGACGGATAGTTGGCGGGCTGCAAGAGGGGCTGGCGGAAGACCGATAGGCTGCAAGAGGGCCGACGGATACTCAACAGGTTGCATGAGGGCGGGCGGCAGGCTGCAGGAGGTCCGGCGGAGGGCTAGCGGGCTGTAGGAGTGATCGACGGAAGACTAGCGGGCTGTAGGAGGACCGACGGATAGCTGACAGGCTGCAGGAAGGGCCGACGAAAGACTGACAGGCTGTAGGAGGGCTGATGGCGGGCTACAGAAGAGGCTGGCGAAAGACTGACAGACTGCAGGAGGGGCAACGAAGGGCTGGCGGGCTGTAGGAGAGGCCAGCGAAAGACCAACAGGCTGCAAGAGGGCTGACGGATAGCTGGCGTGTTGCAGGAAGGGCCAGCGAAAGACCGACAGGCTGTAGGAGGGCTGACGGTGGGCTGCAGGAGGGGCTGGCGAAAAACCGGCAGATTGCAGGAGGGCCGGCGGATAGTCGGCAGGATGTAGGAGGTCCGGCGAATGGCTGGCGGGCTGTAGGAGGCCGACCAATAGTCGGCGGGTTGCAGGAGGGCCGACAACTAGTTCGGACGTAGGACACAGTGCGACGGGCTCGTCGCGGGCGCAGGCAGGGCATATAGAGGGCCAGCGGGTCTGGCACGGGCTCAGACGAGGTGCGAACGAGGCGATAGAGGCCGACGGAAGGGGCGCAGGGCGACGAGATCGTCGCGGGCGTAGGCAAGGTGGCTGAAGCGAGCGAACAGGGGGCACACAATTTGCTCGGGAGAGAGATCGGCAGGGATCACAAGGGGGATCACACGATCGGGCAGCACGGGATTTGCGAGAGATAGAGAGTTCGGGATGGAAGAAAATAATTTTACTATGCCCGGCCTCCCCGAGCTCGCCGATGGCGACCAAGGAAGCCGAGGCCAGAGATGGGATCTCCGAAACCCTAGACCGGCTTGATACCTTGTTACGAAGAGAGACGGAGAGAGAGACTAGGGTTTGGAGAGAAAACTCCTTGTATTATCTCACAGTATATTGCATTACATAAGACTACCTCTCCTTATATAGAGAGAGAGCACACACCATTACAATACCACAACTAAGGTGGGACTAATAGTAACTCTACATCTAATACACATCAATCTGTATTTGGCATGATTGTATCTCTCCCTGATCCATTGGTTATTCCGCAACACCTCGGCAAGCCTCACCAAGTTCTCTTTGGATTCCAGCAAAAATCCAGAGGGCTATCTGAGTTGTATCATGTTGATAAGGTGAAAAACTGGTATGGGTCAAGGCCGAACCACCCTTCCCCCCCCCCCCCAATCCACTAGGAGGGATTTCTCAAAAAAAAAAAATGACAAGGTTAAAAACTGTCCTTCATTCCAAAGCAGCCGGTCCAGAATGAAACTCAATCACAGACTAATGAATACGTCAGTAAAATTCAAGCATGAAGGGGCATATAATTGACCATGTGGTGAAGCTTATAGTATTTTTTTTTTCTGATAAACGAGATGGTGGTCATTACAGTGTGATCTTTAGGTCCTCGCTCATAAGGGCAGAAAGTATAGTAGGGAAGTCAGCGCTCCAAATTCCAATAGATCGAGCTTCATCGAGTGAGCCGCAAACCCAACGAACCGTCGCGTGTGTCGATTCCAAACTTGCAATGCAAGAGACAATGTATGGGCAGACCTCACTTGTGATTCCCCTACTGAGAACTACTAGCTCCTCAACGGCTCCTTGTAATGCACACTTGTGCATGCCAGTGTTTGTCTGCACTGCAACGAGGGCACTGCAGTGGGTCATCTTTGGCGGCAAGTCCACAAGACACCCTCCGGGCGTCACCACTGAGCCTACCACAAACGTACCCGACTCCCTCACGGACCCCACCTACCCATCTCAAGAACCTTTGCACGTCACCATCTATTTATTTTCCCAATTCACCTAAACCAAATCATTCATCATAGCGGTCCATGAACCAACTAGGGATGGCAACGGTGCGGTTTCAATGCGGTTTTGGGTAAAACTGAAACCGCACCGCAACACCGAAATGCCACACCGAAACCACAGCGCACCGCGACGGTGTACCGTATGTAAAACCGAAACAACACCATGCTGTGCGGTGCACCGTGGTTTAACATTATAATGGTCTAAACGGTGCGGTTTTTTGCGGCTTTGGGTAAAACCGAAACCGCACCGCACCGCGACGGTTTTATATTTTGGCAAACCAAAACCGCACCATGCGGTGTGGTTTTCCACGATTTGCGGTTTTAAACCGCACCGTTGCTATCCCTGAAACCAACCAACACATGCATAGACTTTAATTTGATCCCCATTAAAGCCATGCATGCATGTAACCATCTAATTCTCTCCTTAATAATCATGCAAATTAATGTAGCATGCATGACATTCACAACCATTCCCTCTTTTTCAACGAATTCTTTCTTATTTAATTTTTGAGCCTATTTACTCTTCTCTCTTTACTCTCTTTCCTAAAACTACCAATGTATTCATGCACGGCTTGATCGCAATCGTCTCCCTCTCATTCGAATTCCTCTCTCACGATCTCCTATCTTCTCTCGTGTCTAGCTACAACCGAAATCGCAGCCCTCACACGATCTCTCTCTCTCTCGGACTTGATCATGATCCCCTCTCCTTAATTCTCTCTTTCCTATTTCATCCCAACTGCCCATACCCTATGATCCTCTTGAACTTCCTGAAGTCTCGGCACCGAACCCAATCGCAGCCATCCCTTTTCCTCCTGATTCTCCCTTTCTTTCTCTAGTTCGAGCCAATCCCAACTCCCCTTGTGCGATCCCTATCTCTCTCTCCCCATTTCCAAGAAGCTCACAGATGCCCCCTCTTTCTTGTCTTCTTTCCCTTCTCTTCTGGCCTCTCTCTTCTACCCGAATTTAATCACAACCATCCAACCTCAACCCCAACATTGTCACATTCGAGCCATGCATGACTCTCCCTCTTTAATTCCTGATTTCTTCTCTTCTCTTCTCTCTCTCTCTCTCTATATATATCTTTAAAGCCGATCAATGCCACCCATTTCACCATCCCATGCATGCATGCCTCCATGTCACCTTCTCTCTCTATAGATCGTGGGGAAGAGAGACAAAGAGAGATCGGGGGAAGAAAGAGAGATACAGAGAGAGAGAGAGATACAGGGAGAGAGAGAGAGATTGGGGGAAGAGAGAGAGAGAGACGGAGAGAGAGAGTGACGGGGAGAGAGAGATCGGGGTAAGAAAGAAATAGGGGGGAAGAAAGAGAGAGACATATATGGGGGGGAGAGAGAAATCGGGGGAAGAGAGAGAGACGGAGAGAGAGAGAGAGATCGGGGGAAAAGAGAGAGTGAACGGCTATGATCATGTGCACGGGAGAGTTTTGTCTAGTCAGCTTTTGGTTCTGTTTTGTCTAGTCAGCACAAAACCAATGTCCCTTGTTATATAGATAGCCCAGCTTGTAGTAGAGTATCAACCTGACAATTGAAGGAAGCCGCGATACGCATGCTGTTTGCCATGGTTGCCATCGCCCATGCCCCACCTGCAACCTCCTCCAGCTTTGTGAAGGAGCCATCTGCCCACATCATCCATTTCCCCTCGAACTCCCTGGGGCTTTCAATTTCGAACAATTTAAGCGTAGAGCCTAACACTCAAATGAACACTAAGGGCTTGTTTGGATGTTGCGTATATATTACGTGCGTTTATTTGCATATACATCGTTGTAATGCATATGCAAAGAAACGCATGTTCATAGTCATACTTATTTGTCTGTTTCTATTATTGTACATATTTGTGTATATGTTTATGTCTCCAGTGGGAAACATATGTGCAAATATGTGATGGGTTTCTATTTATTTATGAGATGAGATGAATTCACAAAAGACCAGCTAGCGGCACATATTTGAACATGTACAACTGATTGCACATCTAAAAAAACAACCAAACATAAAATTTTGTTTGTATGTGTACAAATAAAAACACACCCCTATATGTGCATAGGATCCAAAAATTGATACATAAAAGGAATCAAGGGCGCCACCTGTCGAAATAGTTAGGCACATCTATCTTTCCAGCGCTGTTACATGGTGCCTGCCAATACCTCGGCACCGGCCGGTTACTCCTCCTCTCTCCCTTCGACCCAGCAATAACAAGGCCAGTGAAGCTTACAATATCAATGCCAAAGAGTATCTTCTCTTAATGGCTGTCTGAAAGGTAACTCTTTTCAGAATTTGACCATTTTGCACCACAAAGCTTCCCAAATAGATAGATTATAGATGGGGCATCTAATTACTTGTGTTGTACTATTCTTACATCTATAAAGGCTGCTTTCTGTAACAAGCAACTTAATCCAAAAAAACTCAAAAATATGGCTCCTCTTCGGACTTCACAAGGTACCCCTTGAATACTAGATTTTGCTTCAGTGGATTTCTGTATGGCTTTTCTTCCTTTTTTTCCCCCCCTTCTTTGCATGAAGCTTTCAGAATTTATCTTTTTCTTCTGTATATCTTGCTTATATTTTTGGGTATTTTCCTTCTTTGCATGATCTCTCTTTTCTTCTTTCATTATCACTTTGTCTTGATTATAGGTGGTCTTTCTTGGATTTGTGGGAGAGGATTTGACTTGGGATCTTCATGCACTCAGCGAAGTCTAATAGATGTTTTGAACCTTCTTTTCCTTCTTGTTTTCTGTTTGGCTTTGCTTGTGGGTTCCCTAAGAAGGCAATATACTACTAGAACCAGGACCCGGGATTGGGTTCTTGTAGTTGTCTCCGTCTGCTCCGCAGCTACTAGCGTTGCATACTTCGTCGCTGGTGTCTGGGGCTTCATTACAGGAGAGCACGGCTTTAGTCATCGGGATGGAGTGGCCGACTGTGTTAGGGGCGTGGTTTGGATGGCACTAGCAGTTTCCTTGATCATTCACCCCACCAAATGGGCGAGGATTGTAACTTTGGTGTGGTGGGTGTCTTTCTCGTCTCTCATATCCGCGCTCAATGTGAAAGCTATGATCGATGGGTACAACCTTCGAATCCTCGACATGGTGTCATCGCTTGTAAACTTGTTACTTCTTTTCAGCGCTTTCAGACTTGTTAGGAGGAGCCATCTTTGTCGAAACGCTCCGAGCAAAAGCTTATCTGATCCTCTATTAATCAAGAGGGGTGCAAGTAAATCAGGATTAGGCAATGCCAATTTCTTTAGCCGCTTGACATTTTCATGGTTAAACCCTTTAATGCGTCTAGGTTACTCGAAACCATTAAACACCGATGATATTCCACCATTGGATTTGGAAGATGGTGCACTTTTTGCACACCAAGCATTTGCCCATGCATGGGATCAACAGAGGGAGGACCAATCAAGGACCAAGAACTTGGTTCTACTGGCCTTATCAAAATGCTACCTAAGAGAAATGATATTAGCTGGATTCTATGTGTTCCTAAGAACTGTTTCTACTATGGCTTCGCCTCCATTACTTTACGCACTAGTCCGATGCTCTGACCAGAAGGACAGGGATGTCTACTTGGTGATCTCCTTGGTACTGTGCCTAATAGTTGCCAAAATTTTGGAATCACTGTGTCAAAGGCATTGGTATTTCGATTCAAGGCGGTGTGGGATGAGGATGCGATCGGCCCTTATAGCGGCTGTCTTCCAGAAACAGCTTAAGCTTTCCAGTCAGGGCAGGAGGAGGCATTCAACAGGGGAGATAGTGAACTACATTGCAGTTGATGCATATAGACTTGGTGAATTCCCCTGGTGGTTCCACATGGCCTGGAGTCTTCCACTTCAGCTGCTTCTCTCCGTCGCCGTACTTTTCTGGGCTGTAGGTTTGGGGGCTCTTCCAGGCCTGGTTCCTCTAATCATCTGTGGGGTCCTAAACGTCCCCTTTGCAAAGATGCTGCAGCGGTGCCAATCGAAGTTCATGGTCGCCCAGGACGAAAGACTGAGATCAACATCTGAAGTGCTGACCAACATGAAGATCATCAAGTTGCAGTCATGGGAAGAATATTTCAGAATGGTGATCCAGTCCCTTAGGGAGATGGAATTTAAATGGTTGACGGAGATTCAGATTAACAAGTCATATGGGACGGCGTTGTACTGGATGTCCCCTACCGTTGTTTCTGCAGTCGTTTTTGCTGGGGTTTCCATTTTGAGAAGCGCTCGCTTAGATGCTAGTAGTATCTTCACAGTCCTGGCGACGTTACGCATAATGTCCGAGCCCGTGAGGATGCTGCCCGAGGCCCTTTCTGTACTGATTCAAATCAAGGTGTCATTGGACCGTCTCGATGTCTTCCTACTAGAAGATGAGATCAAAGAAGAGGGTGTGAAGAGGATGCCGATACAGAATTCGGATTTCAGTGTCAGAATACTCCAGGGTGCTTTTAGCTGGGATCCGAACGCCGCTATTCCCACGCTGAAATCTGTCGATATAGAGTTGTTCAGAGGGCAAAAGATTGCTGTTTGTGGAGCTATTGGTGCAGGAAAATCCTCACTTTTATGTGCCATACTTGGTGAAATACCCAAAATCTCAGGATCTGTAAGTCACTGATCAGTCTTGGAAAAGTTGTTGCTTTGATGGACTGGTTCATCCAAATGAATTAATATCTTGTTCTTGTTCAATTTAGGTTGAGATCTTTGGCTCCGTTGCCTATGTTTCCCAAACATCTTGGATACAGAGTGGTACAATTCGCGACAACATACTCTATGGGAAGCCTATGAACAAGGAAAACTATGAAAAGGCCATCAGATCATGTGCCCTTGATAAGGACATCCATGAATTCGATCATGGGGACCTTACAGAGATTGGCCAAAGAGGTATAAACATGAGTGGAGGGCAGAAGCAAAGGATACAACTAGCTCGAGCAGTCTACGGTGATGCTGATATATATCTCCTAGATGACCCATTCAGCGCAGTGGATGCACACACGGCTGCTATCCTCTTTCATGTAAGAACTTCATGTTAGATACACATGCATGATTGGTTTTCTAAATGACAAATAAGCACTTGCAGGATTGCGTCGCGGAAGCATTAGCGGAAAAGACGGTCATTCTAGTGACTCATCAAGTCGAGTTTCTTGCTGGAACTGATAAGATTCTGGTAAATTAAGGTAGTTTTAGTACACGGGTATTGTTATTATTATTGAACATCAACTAAGATTGAATGCTTACTTCCCCAGGTTATGGAGGGAGGGCAAGTTACGCAATCAGGAACCTACGAGGAGCTCCTGAAGTCAGGAACATCATTTGAACAGCTTGTGAATGCTCATCAATCTGCAAAGACAATATTCGATTCTGTAGATCATGAAACGCGAGGTCAAACACAAAGGACATTTGAGGATCATATAGAGATTAACGGGTTGCCACCGTTAAAACAGCACAACGAGGGGGAAATATCAGTCAAGGGATTGTCGACAATACAGCTAACTGAAGATGAAGAAAAAGAGAGAGGAAATGCTGGGTGGAAACCATATAAAGATTATGTTATCGTCTCAAACAGTCAACTGCTTCTTGCTTTGGTTATCATCTCTCAATCAGCCTTTTCAATTCTTCAAGTATTGTCAAGCTACTGGTTGGCGATCGCTGTTCAAATGCAACACATTAGTGAAGGGGTTATAATCGGAGTCTATACTATAATTTCGGTCCTTAGTTGCTTATTTGCATTTGTAAGGTCATGGTTCGCATCACATCTTGGCCTGAAGGCCTCAAAGGCTTTCTTTTCTGGGCTCATGGATTCAGTGTTCAAGGCTCCCATGCTATTCTTTGATTCAACTCCTGTAGGAAGGATCTTAACCCGGGTAAGGTATCTCAATGTCTTGCCTACCAAACCAAACATCCAAATAATGTTCGATATACTTATTATCTTGATATAATTTAAATTACTAGACTGAAAATACTATCTAGCTCAACATTAGAAATCCAACAGTACGATCAAATGAACAAAATAAAGATATCTAGTAGTATAATAATTTTCCTATGTGTATGGAATGTTTTAGGATATACTTGCTATAGATTTCAGACCACTTGAGATTTTTTTTACCTCCATGCCTATCTACTATCTACCGATCATTATATTTGTACACACAGATACATATTTATATATGAAGATAGACATCATCTCTAGTCACTTGGATTGACATGAATTGTTGGTTCATTCCCTAACAGCTTAAACTTTTGGGGTTCAGCGGTAACTTAACATTGTGTCAGAGCTCTCGTTTCCAGAGGTCATAGGTTCAAGTCTTATAATTACCTCCATTTGTTTACCCCCATCAATTTATTTCTCAACGCGCGGGAGAGATTTTTGGTGTTCAATGATCACTTAACTAATTTTGGACTGTCTTAATTGAAGTTTGATACATGTAGGTATCATCTGATTTGAGCATTCTGGACTTTGACATACTTTACTCCACAACTTTTGCACTGGCTGATTTAATTGAAGTTGTAACCACCATACTGATTATGGCCGCCTTGACATGGCAAGTCATGATTGTAGCAGTTCCGGCATTGCTAATAGTGGTATACATTCAGGTTAGTCTCAAGTTTGGCCCATATCAGTTTACTTCTAAATGGAGGTTTAAAAATCCCATATTTTTCAAACATAATTTCTAAAATTACTTACGATATGAAGAGGTACTATCAAGCCTCAGCAAGGGAACTAGTAAGGATCAATGGAACAACGAAAGCACCCGTTACGAACTATGCAACAGAGACATCGCTTGGTGCTGTAACAATAAGAGCTTTTGCAATGATGGAGATGTTCATTCATACAAATCTACAGCTCATCGACGCTGATGCAACACTATTCTTTCATACTATTGCCGCCATGGAATGGGTGCTTATTCGAGTGGAAGCACTTCAAATTCTGATCATTCTTACTTCAACTCTTTCCCTTGCGTTGATTCCTCAGGGAACCATTTCCCCAGGTACTGTAATCATGAATTCATTTGAAATACTAACCGTTAAGATCGCCTGATTCATTTGAAATACCGACAGTAATCATGAATTCATTTCAGGTTTTGTGGGTCTCTGTCTTTCATATGCTAGTTCGCTCACTACGACCCAATCGTTTCTAACTAGATGGTATTCCGGCTCAGAAAATGCTATCATCTCCGTAGAACGGATCAAACAGTACATGCATATTCCCTCAGAACCTCCTGCTATCATCAGCGAAAAGAGACCGCCACCTTTATGGCCCCATGAGGGCAGGATAGATTTGCAAGATCTGAAAGTGAGCGCCGAAACTACACAATTTTTTGAAATTAGATATTGTAGGTTGAGCGGCAATACATATTAAATTCTCATAATGTCTTACTCATCATTGATCAGATACGATATCGTCCGAATGCACCCTTTGTTCTCAAAGGCATCACATGCACTCTTAGAGCAGGAGAAAAGGTTGGAGTGGTCGGAAGGACTGGAAGCGGAAAGACAACACTAATAAGCGCTTTGTTTCGACTTGTGGAGCCCACAGCCGGAACAATCTTGATTGACAATCTCGACATCTGCCGCATAGGTCTAAAGGATCTAAGGATGAAGCTTAGTATCATTCCTCAAGAGCCAACTCTTTTCAGGGGCAGTGTGCGAAGTAACTTGGATCCTCTCAGCTTGTACACCGACCACGAGATATGGGAGGTCAGCCAAATTAATTCTACTCCTATGGTTGATTATGTACGTTTTCTTAAGTTTTTGGCTCTTCTTTTATTCGATGAATCATGACCAAGTTGTGTCTTCTTACAATGCTAACCTGTTAGGATTGAATGGCACATAGACTATTATGAAAGTGTTCATTTGTGTACCTTAATGCCTCGGTTTCTGTCAAGTCCCTCAAAACTAGTGTGTTCTTTGATAATCTAAGATGCTCTAGTACTTGTGAGCTCTGTTACCAAAAACTCTGATTTTTTGAATAAGTTGCGATTAAAACACGACTTATTCAGTAAACGTTTGCTACGCGACTCTTTCCTAATTGTTTTTAAAAAATCACGATTTCACGTTTTAATCCCGATTTAGGCATTTTAATCCCGTCATGTACTGCTCAAAAAACCTGTTGGAAAATCTATATATAAATATGTTCTAAAATTCTAGCATTTATTTTTTTTTTTTTGAGAGAAAATTCTACCATTTGTTTCCCGACTCTTTCCTTACCTTTTTTACTTTTTCGATTTTTCCGACTTCTCCTCTAGCCGATTGTTTCCTGACTTTCGACTTGGTAACTATGCTTGTGAATCCCAATCCTAAGTTTAAGCAAGAGAGGCAACCATGTCATACAGGACTAGAGTATGATTCTGAAATTGCATATAGTTCAGTGCCTTTGTAATTTATATAAAAATTTACCTGTATCACTTACAAATATCCCTTTTATGATTTTATCAATTGCAGGCTTTAGATAAATGCCAGCTGAAGGATACAGTCAGCAGCCTCCCTGCCCTACTTGATTCACCAGGTAAGTTTCCTATATACTTTTCAAAAAAAAAAAAAATTTATTCCTATGAAGTACAAATATTTTTGTCATATACAAAACTGAAGTTAATCTGATCTGCCTTCTGATTGTTTATAATTGGAAGTGACCGACGACGGAGAAAATTGGAGCACTGGGCAGCGCCAACTCTTCTGCCTCGGCCGCATCCTCCTTCGAAAGAACCGAATTCTAGTTCTTGACGAAGCGACTGCATCGATCGACTCCGCAACGGATGCCGTCCTTCAGAGAATTATCAGGCAGGAGTTCTCTACTTGCACGGTCATAACGGTAGCACACAGAGTTCCAACGGTCACAGACAGTGACAAGGTCATGGTCCTTTCTTATGGTACGTTAAGTCATAACCTTTTTTTACACAGAGTACTAGGGTTGAGCTTTAGCAGAGGTTACCCTGAAGTGATATAGGGCCAAAAATCCAATGTTAGCATGATAAAAATTGTTGTCCATTCACTAACAACTTTTTTTTTTTTTTGAGAAATCCCTCTCGGAGGTTGAGGGGGGTTCGGCCTAGACCCCTACCGGTTTATTAAAATAAAGACAAAATACAACTTATGCCAAAGGCACAAAGTATACTATCTGGAGATCTGACCAAGACGAAAACCGAAAGGTCCAAACCAAAGTTAGGCACCAAAGGTCTCGAGACTCCGAAGCACTCGACCTCTCTAGCTCTCGGATCTGATCAAAAAAGGGCTTCATACTCGCTCCTGTGATAGAGAACCCCATAGTCGAAGCTAAATCGAGAAGTGTACTGTCCTCCATCGAATTTAGAGGTAGGTTCGTCGCCGCACCGTCAGATGTTGATAATTGATGCCGAAGAATCGGAATCAGAGAATCTCCATACTTCGGGCGGGGAGGGCTGTTGCGCGCACCTGATTTAAGAGCTCGAGACTTGGCTCGAAGCGCAGCCCTAGCCTCGATCGAATCTGTCCCAAGATTTGCCAAGTGAGGGCTGCGACGTGTCTCAAGCACAACCCTTGTAGGAACAATCGCACCGGGGTTAAGGCCTTTATTGAAATTGCTCACTCTAACCAATTGAATCTCTCTGTCGTCCACGGCATTAGCGGCGTCCACATCACCCTCTCCAACAGCCTGCATTACATCTGCCATGGCTGCAACAACAACAGCCTGCGGAACGTCGGCAGTGGTTGCAGTGGCAACATGAGCTTCAGCAACAGCAGCATCAGCCTCTGCGGCACACTTATCTCCTTCGAGCATTACACCATTAGCACTGTTCCCTACCGTAGCCAGCCCAACATCCTGCATAACATCAACAATTGCAGCAGAGGCCTCTGTGCCAACATCAAAAGCGGCATCAGCATTTGCAGCAGAAACATCTCCTTCTAACAGTACTCCATCAGCATGGTCTCCTATCACAACCTGCCCAAAATCATCAACAGTCCCAACATAAGCAACTGCACCAAGAGCTACACTGGCACCAACAATATCCCCACTCACTGCATCAATAGCACTAGCCTCATGGCTCCCCAAAACTTCAAAACGAGAGCCACTCCCTCGATTTGAAACACTGGAGTATAAGGGGGATTTACCTTTGTTCTTTGGGACCATCTTAATCCATTGGGTAGAATCCAGCTGCACATGCAGTAAAGATGAAGGTGCTCCAGCAACACTTATCCCTTCCTCTCCAAGTCTTAAAGAATTCCTAGATGGCCTCCATCTCGACATAGCAGGTTTGGCCCCAATCCTAGAAACTTCTTTCCATATGTTAGAAATCTTAGGGTGAACCATACAAGCGCCTTCATCATGGGCAAAAGACTGACAAACTCTACACCGAGGCGGCTTCCAATCATACACTACCCTTTGCATGGAGAGGAGAATATCGGCATCATTTCGGGCATCAACCTCGTCGCCGAGGGCATCTTCAATGGTGACCTCCATGCAAATTCTTGCATAGTTCGTCCTTCTTCCTTCCTTGTGCGCAACAGCAGCAGTTGTAGGGGCATCCATCCCAATCGGGGTACCCAACACACTCCCCATTCTGTTAAGTGCATTGAAGGGCCAAAGGTTTTTCGGAAGATTAGAAAATCTGACCCACAGATGGACCTTTGATAAAAAAAAATCCCTCCCATACTGTTGATCACTTACCCACTTCTTAAGAATAATGGATCTTTCTTGAAAATGCCACAGCCCCCTTCCAAAATTCTAGTGAAGTCATCTAAATTGTCAAACCGAAAAAAGAAAATCACATTCTCACGAGAAAATAGTCCATGCCACTCTTGGGAGGCCATAATCTTACCACTATTGCCTTGAACAGAGGAAAAAAATACCTCTCTTCCCAAGGACAGAGCCCACAAGAGAATGAGTCCGAAAATTTTCAGTCTTGGCTATCTCTTTCCATGGACAAACAATAACTTTTTTACTCTCGATTAAACTCGGCTCAATGAATGTGAGCTTTAATTCTTCATCAGACAAGTTATAGATTGATTTGGTCATACCCCAAGCCTTATCTGCTGTCTTGATCGGAGAAGAACCACTTGCAGCCCCAGGTTGCACTCTGTCTCCTGCAGTCTGACAAGATTCAGACCTGGCGGGCATCCAATTGCAAGAATGGAGGTGTTGAAATTTTGCCTGTAACACAATCCCCAGCTGAAGTAGACTTGCCATCAAATACCTGATGGGCACAAGCTGAGGGCTCACCAACAGAGAAACTCAATTGAGTGGCATAGCTATCTCAACCCCCCCTTTCTCCCCTGCTGCCTTAACAGTCTTGGGATTGTGCTGGGTATAGAAGAGGGGCGGGAACTCCCCTTCATTGATTAGCCCAGCCCCCGTATTGCCAACGGCTCTAAGGTAAGAGCTCTCATCCAGTTCCGCAGCAACGTTAGGCAATATGGTAGCATGACAACACTCTTCTTACTGTCTTTTGCCCTCCCACCTCCGTGTGCTATTCGATTTACAATTGCCGCTTCAATCAAACCTGTTAGCAGAGGGGCAACCGGAGGGGAGAAATCCTCCATCGTCTCTAGATTTGAGGAAATGAGAATAGCGCCATCACTTGGGATTTTAGGGGAGGTCTTCCTTCCCACCTCAAGAAGAGATGAAGACCGGGAAGTAGGTGGGGGCGGGAGTTGTTGGCACGGAATACCTCAGACAAGGTCTCAATCCGCTGCCTCACGCTCGCAGAAGTGATCTAGGGTTTTCGGATCTCCGATGATCCGAAGAGAAGGATCGAATCCACCAAGAACAATCCAATAATCACAGAGAAAATAGATAAAGGAAACAATTCGCACGACACAAAGAGGTTTGATCATGCAGTTCGGAAATCCCTATATCTGCTGGTGTCTGTCACTGCCCTTGGAGCAATGGAATTAGATCTTGGAGTTTACAACCCCTTTCTTCTTCCTCGATCCACTGGATCTCTCGAGGAGATCAATCTTCTTTCAAGATCCACGATCTTCTTCGTCTCTCAAATACAAGCGAGAAGCCCGAAGAAAGACCCTAAAATGAGTCGTCAAACACAATGACCACCTCTTACAAAATCTAGGGTCAAAACCCTATTTAAAGCCCCACGAAACAATGCAAAAACACATCCAATGCGGGCATGTTTCGTGCCTGACACCCAGTGGCCCCGCCAAGGGCGCCAACGTGAAGCCCCTCAAAATACTGCCAAAAAATCGGTGCCTTGGGCACCCAGACTGACGCCCAGGGCGCCAACCCGAGGAGGTGTCACCCGTCAGTGACTGGGCGCCACACACCTGGCGCCCAGGGCGCCAGTCCTCTTCTGGGCACTCCTAGAGCCTCCGCTCCGAGCCTCTTTTCGCGCTCCGGCTTCGCTAAAACTGAGCCAAACTCCACCTGGTGAATTTTTGACCAATGCTCCCGTTCCAACGAACCTCCACCTTAGCGAGTCTCAACTCGCCTCCATCGTACCTCAGGTGGCGAGATGCTTTTTACTGTGCTAGCAGGAGATAAGTTGGAGCAAGTTTGAGCAATGCTCAAGCTTCTCCTTGGTAACCGGCTTTTTGAGAAATTCTAAAGCGTTCTCATCCGTGTGAACCTTCTCCACCTCGATCTCACCATCAACCAGCCAGTCCCTGATCTTGTGGTACCTGATGTCGATGTGCTTTATCTTTGTATGGAAGACTAGATTCTTCGCCAAATAAATCACACTCTAACTATCGCACTGTACCGTAACTGAGCTCTAACTCAGTCCTAATCCACTAGCTAGGCCCTTTAACCAGATAGCCTCCTTTTGCAGCTTCTGTTAGAGTCATATACTATGCCTCAGTAGTGGAGAGCATCGTCACCGATGTGGGGGAAATTTTCGAGCTGCCTTGATCAGGAACCCCGCCCCACAGCCTTAATTGAATATGGATGGTTTGTAGAGTTAGATTTTTAAAGAGTAGGTAAAGAGAAAAAAGACACGTGCAGTTGTTGTCGAAGTTCGGTTTTACGACCTACGTCTCCGGGCGAGAGGTGCCACCTGATCTTCATTATAAATTTGAGTAAATAAACAAAGGGGAGAGAAGTAAGCTCTAGCACTTGCTCTGGAATCCTCCTCCTCTGATTGAATGATTAACCCCTTTTTTGAATGCCTTGGGGGTCCTTTTATAGCATAGGCACGTGCCCAATATGGCAGTGATGACGTGTCGATGATGACATGGCACTAGTTCTGGGCCTCCTTGCTGTGGCCTTATTGGGCCGTTGTGCGGGCCCAATAAGGGGGAGGGCTTGATCTGCGGGCCCTGCAAATTGGGTCCATGAGCCCGGACGGGCTTACCCACTTGGGCCGTTGCGCGGGCCCATGCCACTCTGATCCGATCCGGTATAATTTTTGCACCCACAATCGATTGTAGTATAGACCTCCAGCAGACTGGTCCTCCTCCAAACGTGAACACATATCTTGTGGTAGACCTTCTCTTGTCAAGATCTGCTGCATAGTCTGAATAAGAATATCCCGTGATACTGATCTCTCCCTTCTGCCTGGCAAATAAGATCCCTTTCTCTGCACTGCCCTTCAAATACCTCAAGATCCACTTGACAGCTTGCCTATGGAATTTCCCCGGATTCGACATGAATCTAGACACGACGCTCACCGCTTGTGCCAGATCCGACCTCGTACAAGCCATCACATACATAAGACATCCTACCGCACTGACGTATGGTGTCTTCTGTATCTCCATGCCGAGAATCTTCCTCGCAATCTTGAGATCCTTCATCTCGAATTCCCTACTTAGCATCTTCTTAAGTTCGACTATCTTGATATTGTCACGACATGCGATGAGCATATTGTCGACATAGAGCATCAATGTCACAACCTCTTCATCTTCAAAGGTGCGAGTATGGATGCAACAGTCATACATCCCCCTCGAGTAATCGATCTGTACCATGAACGAGTCAAAGCGCTTGTACCACTGCCTCGGTGACTGCTTGAGTTGGTAGATCGATTTCATCAGTTTGCACACATGGTTCTTCTTGCCTTCTTCAATGAGCCCATCCGGTTGTGATATATAGATCTAATCATCAAGATCCCTGTGAAGAAACATTATCTTCATGTGTACCTGCTCTAGCTCTATATCATTATGAGTAACCTGAGCCAGTAACAGTCTAATAGAGGTATGCTTGACTACGGAAGAGAAGATCTCCTTATAGTCAATTCCTTCCCGCTGAGCGAACCCCTTTGCAACCAAACGTGTCTTGAATTTTGAGTCTTCATTCTGCATACCCTTCTTCTTTCTGAGAACTGACCTAGAGCTTATAATCTTTTTTCCCTTAGGCCTCGAAACTAACTCCCAAACGGAGTTCTTATGGAGACTGCTCATCTCATCCTCATCGTCTTCATCTAGCCTTGCCCCTCGCTGCTCGTTGTAGCCTCATCATCTTCACTGATGATGGAGGCATAGCAAGTCTCATCATCCCAACCGTATCTCTGAGGCGGTTTGATAGAACTTTTAGACTTTTCAAAGCCGTGCCTGTAGGCTCCACCTGAGCCTGTATCGGAGCGTCCACTTGAGTCTCATCGGTGTCTCCACTTGTTGCTGCTCATCCACATCACCCTCAGATATGCCGACTGCTTCATCCATATCTGTCAGGATAACTGGAACGTCTGTAGTAGTCTTCTCTCCCTGACTTGATTTTGCCGCATCGACTTTTGCCTCTACCATAGGCATGGTCATCTCGTCAAAGACGACATCTCTACTGACGATCTTCTTTCGGTTCTTCAGATCCCACAACTTGAAGCCCTTCTCACCTTGTTCAAAGCCCATGAACATACACTCCTACTACTTTGGCTTCAACTTGTTCCTCTCATCGCTCGGGATGAGAGCGAACGCCTTGCATCCGAACACCTTTATCGCGGAAAGATCCATGTCTTTCCCAGACCATACCTTCTCGGCACACTTGAATTTTAGTAGCTTTGAGGGAGATCGATTAACCAAATTGCATGCATGGTTAACCAACTCTGCCCAAAAGTATTCAGGTAGATTTGCATGTACTCGCATGCACCTCTCTTTCTCCATTAGAGTCATGTTCATCCATTCTGCAATGCCATTCTACTGAGGGGTCTTCTTCACCGTAAAGTGCCTGATGATACCCTCCTACCGACAGAACTCGATGAACCTTCCATCCTTGTATTCACCTCCGTTGTCGCTCCTCAAGTACTTGATCTTCCTTCCCGTCAGGTTTTCCACCTCTGCCTTTCAAGTTTTGAACTTATCAAACACCTCGGACTTCTCACGCATAAAGTAGACCCAAATCTTCTAAGAGTAATCATCAAGGAACGTGATATAGTACCATGCTCCACCATGCGAACGAGTCAGAGACGATCCCCAAGCATCGGAGTGAATATAGTCAAGAGCGCCCTTTGCCCTTTTCTTAGTAAAAGCCAACTTGAACGAAACCTTGGACTGCTTCCCCATGATGCATGATTGACACAGCTCCAATTTGCATTCGCCTATACCTTTGAGCAACTTCCTTCTGTGTAGTTCATGCAGCCCCTTTTCTCTTATGTGGCCCAACCTCTGATGCCATAGCAAAGCTGGATCTCGCTTTGAACCGACGTTTGTGGAGACTACCGCTCCACCCAAGACTGTACTCCTAGACAATCTGTATAGATTATTTGCCTGCTTCTCTCCTCTCATCACCACTAGTGATTCCTTAGCTTTGATCTTTCCATCTCCCAATGAGTAGGCATACACGTTTGTATCCAGAGTACCCAAGAAAATAAGGTTCTTCTTGAGAGCTGGAACATGCCTTACGCTCTCGAGCGAATGAATCGTACCATCGTTCATCTTCAGTCTAACTGTTCCCATACCTACCACCTTGCAGGAGGCATCGTTTCTTATAAGAAATTTGCCGTAATTTATCTCTTCATATGTATCGAACCAATCCATGTTTGTACACATATGGAACGTACAACGGTACGACTATCAAGGATCCATTGACATAAGGATTTACCTGAAGATACAGAGAACAACTCGCTGTCGCCGTTCTGTGAAATGACACTCATTGTATCAAAGTTCTCCGTCTTCTTCCCCTTCTCCTTCCTCTCGGCTTGCAACTCAAAGCAATGTCTCTTGATGTGGCATTTCTTCCCGCAGTGATAGCACTTTAGATTCTTCGAACGTCCTTTGGACATCGAACGACTATTATCCCGGCTTTGGCTTCTGGCATGCCTATCCTTCGATCGGCCTCAGTGCTCATGAGAGCTATTCACAACGAGTCCTGCACCCTTCACATCTTCTTTCGTATTCTTGCGCATCTTTGCATGGAAGATGATCACCTGGACGACCTCCTTGAACTTGAGAGTCTCCTTGCCGAACATCAGGGTGGTCCTGAAGTGCTTATAGGATGGTAGAAGAGACTATCGTAGGAGCAGTGTCTTGTCATCTTCTTCATACTTTACGTCCATCCACAGAAGATCTGAAATACACCGGTTAAACCGGTTCAGGTGCTCCATCAGATCCCCGTTTTAATCTATACACAAATCGTATAGTTCATCCTTCAAGAACAATCTATTTAAGAGGGATTTTTCCATGTACAGCGAATGCAACTTGTCCCAAGTTCCTTTAGCCGACCTTTCCTCCATGAAACTATACATGATTTCATCTGACAGATGAAGCTCTATGGAACTCATTGCTTTCTGATCGTCTTTCGCCCATGCTGCAACCGTTGTCTCATTTGGTGCATGCTCCTTTTCCATGATACACATGAGGAGATCTTGATGTATCAAGATATTCCCCATCTTCCTCTGTCATAGCATGAAATTAGTCTTCCCTACGAACAGTTTGAGATCAATCTTCATGCTACCCATGGTGGTCTTTTCTTCGGTCATCTCTGACAGATCAGACGTAAAACCCTCCAAAACCTTGGCTCTTATACCAGTTGTTGGCGCGGAATATCTCAAACAAGGTATTGATCCACCGCCTCACGCTCTCAGATAGCAATCTAGGATTTTCGGATCTCCGACGATCCGAAGAGAAGGATCGAATCCACCAAGAACGATCCAACAATCACAAAGAAAATAGAGCAAGCAAACAGTCCACACGACACAAAGAGATTTGATCACGAAGTTCGAAAATCCCTACCTTTGGGGGTGTCGGTCACCGCCCTTGGAGCAATGGAATTAGATCTTGGTGTTTACAACCCTCTTCTTCTTCCTCATTCCACCGAATCTCGAGGATATCAATCTCAAACACAAGCGAGAAGTCCGAAGAAAGACCCTAAAACGAGCCGTCAAACACAATGACAACCTCTTACAAAACCTAGGATCAAAACCCTATTTAAAGCCCCACGAAAACCGTGCAAAAATGCGTCCAACGCGGGCATGTTTCGTTCCTGGCGCCCAGGGCGCCGAGAAAGGCGCCAACCTGGAGCCCCTCGAAAAACTGCCAAAAAATCGAATCCCAGGGCGCCAACCCGAGGAGATGGTGCCCGTCAGTGACCGGGCGCCACACACCTGGCACCCAGGGTGCCAGCCCTCTTATGGGCACGCCCATAGCCTCCGCTCCAAGCTTCTTTTCTTGCTTAGTCTTCACCGAAACTAAGCCAAACTCCGACAGGAGTCGCACTCCAGCTATCTCCAAGGCATCCAAATTCTACACCATCCCATCAATCTATCTCCGATGCATCCAAATTCTGCACCATCCCATCAAATCTAGGATTTCTTTTACCTCTATCCACAGCTCCTTATGTCCCTAATACAACCCCTTCAGGGTTCAGAGAGCACTCATTGTCAAGATCTTTTGGAAAATGCTACCTCAACATACATTGTGCTGGCCTCCGCCGCGGAAGTTGAGAGAGGATAGTTAGAAACTGGGCCCTATTCCCTAACAACTTAAGTTTTGGGGTTTAATGGTTGTTTAACACTGTATCAGATAGATCTGACAATGGGCCAGGTTTGGGTCGGACTAAATCAAGCCTGGGTCGAAGTCCATATTTTTATCTTCAGTCCAAATTCAGCCCATTTTATACTCGGACTTTAGATTTAAAGTCCAGGCCCGAGCCCATATCAGTTGTTCGACCCTGAGCCGGACTTGGGACGGAAAGTCACTGATTTTTGTTTCAGTGGAGTTCGAACTTGTTATCATGTCTGGAATAAGCAAAGCTTGGGCCGAACTCGAGCAATCGCGAGCCGTGGCCCATATCTGTTTTTTTAGATCCAGACCCGACCCGTTTAGTTTTTGGGTTTTACTGATTAGACACAAGCTCAAGCCAATAGGGTGTACACCAACCCCTATCCTAAAAAACTTTATGATAGGAATTAGAGAGAGTCTTGGTGTTTATTATCCTACGGTCTATGAAGAGTGTTCAAACATTCTTCGTCCTTGACTCTCTTTAGTCTTAATCATATTGTGTGCTATGGGAGGCTAGGATTCCATTGCTACATCTGTTGTGTGGACCCTAACTACACAACTGGGTCGGATTCAAGTCAGATCTATACAAGCCCAGATCCAGCCCAATTTGATTTTAGACCCGGGCTCGTATACTATGTTTTGGACATAGGTCCAAACCTATTCCTGGTGGGTCAGGCTCAATTGGTCCTAGGCTGAGTTCGAGGCCATTGCCATCAATAGTATCAGAGCTATGGTTTATAGGAGGTCTGGGTTCATGTCTTGTTATACCTCCATTTGTCTATCCTCCTCCCCCTCCCTCCCCATTTGTTTACCGATATGTCTGTTTGTATACTTCTCCACGTGCGGTAGGGGGCCACTCCTGAGGGGAGGGGGGTTAAAGTTGGATATACATTGTTGCCGTAGGCCTGTCAAAAGGCAGGGCCAAGGCAGGGTTGGAGTCAAATCGGACCCGACACTAGCCCTTCAGGGACAAAAAATGATGGGCCCTAGCTCGACCCTTCAAGGGCCAGGGCTGGGCCATGGCTAATCAAGGACCAAGTTGATATCACTAAAATAAGGATTATGGACATATCTATTTATTCAATTAGGTCATTAATGAAGGGTTCAATCTTTTTTCTCTCCCTAAACTATTCTTATGCTAGTGCCTTTAGCCTTTTGGCATTCATTTAAAACCCCACTCATTTATTCTTGCTTGAGACTGATAATACAACTTAAAATGTATTATAAATCTTATGAGATATAATACTTCTAATACTAATATATCCAAACTTGATAACTCCAACTTCTATAGGGCTACAGTGAGTGATCGATTAATTACTGATTAGTCCCACTTAGCCGTTAATTAGCCCCTTAATAAGTATTATATATTATATAATTTATGTATATGGAGGGCAGGGCCGGACCATAGGTTTCCTTGGTCTGGCCCTCATCTTGGAGGGCTTACAAAAACTGGGCCCGGCCTGACCCTTAGGCCGACGGGCAGGGCCATGCCGGGCAGGGTACCCTCTCCAAAGGGCCAGATTGACAGGCCTAATTGTTGGCCTTTCCCTAACAACTTAAGCTTTTGGTGGGCACTTAACATCCTAGCACTCCTGCTCTTTAGCACGAAGGCCAAGATCCGAAACCCTTGACTGCCAGGAGGTGGGTTCTAGTTGCATTGTGGAAAAGACCATATCCATCTTCTAAATACTTGTGGTAGTATGAGGTGACATCAACATGAATATCATATGCTAAGAATTCGACGACAAAAATGAAGATGTCACGATAGGCATATGAGAAGCAAGTGAACATATACCAAATGAAGCATACAACCACTTAGCGAGAAAGCACAAAAGGAGGTAGAAAAAGCATACTAATGAAGAGCAAAAGCGTAGAATGCATGTATCGAGTCCCCATAGGTGAGAAACTTTGAAAAATTCTAAAATGTGGACGCCTAGTGGAGCCAAGTTCCCAACAATGGCTAGAATGAAACTCAAGGAAAAACGTAGAGTCAAGGAGACAAATGCTTTCATGAAAATGAGTATCAAAGTGACAACGGTGGATAAGCAATAAGCACAATTGGGCAATGCATGCCAGAAGAGAGGAAGGTCGGCTATGTCCAAGCTAAATTAGGTTTGCTACACAAAGAGGAAGGTAAGGAACCTACATTGGAAGTCTCAAGTACACACGAAGCATAATGTTCTAAATAGTGCAAGGCTAGTCGAGCGATGGGGAGCGCCTAAGCAATGCCTAGACATTTTGATATTTTTAAATTATTTTATTTATTATTTTGATATTATATATAATATATA
Source organism: Chamaelirium japonicum (assembly GCA_947650365.1). Classification (NCBI taxonomy): domain Eukaryota; kingdom Viridiplantae; phylum Streptophyta; class Magnoliopsida; order Liliales; family Melanthiaceae; genus Chamaelirium; species Chamaelirium japonicum. The sequence continues at coordinate 5,440,094 of OX393558.1, forward strand.
TGTTTTAAAATTACTATAAATTCAATATTATCCCAACCATTATTTTAAAAAGCATGTATCATTTATATAACCATAAACTCAAGATTAACAAGAACAAAAGCAAGCATGATATTATGAGATAATATTATCATGATTTTAGTTTAATCCAAACCATAAATTCAATATTATTAACAATAGAATAGCATCTATACACATTCTAGTGCTTATGCCCGTCTAGACGACCACCTAGCCCCGCTTGGACCCACATTGGCCCACTTGGTCCCGCTTAGCGGATTGTGATACTTTTTTGCACTGTCTAGGGACTAAGCTGGATGGTGGGGGAGGCCTCTTAGCGCTTAGGCCGCCTAGACCGCTTTTTAGAACACTGATGAAGCAAAAGAGGTACATGGCAATAGGCAAAACAACCAAATTGATGACTAATTTCAGTAAGGCATGCAAAAGAGAAAAAAATGTACGAAAAAACTAAAATTAGATAGATGTAAGATAAAGAAGTCCTAAGTTCAAACAAAGGTTGGTCAGGTTCTTTTCTATTCTTTTAATTTAGTTGGATATTAAAACTCCAGAGTCTTGAGAACTAAAGAGAATCCTACGGGGAAAGAACGATGAGGATAAATAGTATTCTTCTTGCTCGGATAGAAAACATAGAAAGAATATGATTTCAAAGTTTCAATGTATGAAAATGTCTCAAAAAAAGTATTAGGAAACACGGTCTCAGTGTAAGCTCCTCATTTCACGATCCTTGAGTTGTTCGGCCTTCTCATTGGCTGATTTATTGAATTTATCTGATCGATGCATCTTGAATTACATCACAAAAAAGTAGAGTTCATGAATCGCTTTCTAGTTGGCCCAAAAACAATCTTCAATCAGTAAACCACATAGTTTAAGATTATATAATATCAACTCTTTAACATGTTTCAGTGTTGTTGAAATTTACATTGTGGAGTAATAGACTGAAGTGAGTATTAGGGTTTTCCCCTGACCTAGGATTAGGTTCCCCCCCCCCCCCCCCCCCCCCCCCACACACACACACACACACACACACACACTTGGCCTCTTCGGACGCCTGCGACAGCTTTGGGAGGCCAAGGGCTCTGGTTTGGAGGCTCCCGGGGGGTCATCGATGGCCCCTTTCCCCTTGTACATTGGGGCTCCCCCTCCCCTCCCCCCCCCCCCCCCCCCCCCCCCCCCTCCGCTCAGATTTTGTGCTCGGATTTCTAGCAGCATGAGGCTCTCCCTCTAGCTTAGCTCACTGTTTTGGCTCTTGGATTGGAGGTTTTCCGATTAGATCAAAACCGAATTGTTGGTATCTGGACCAGGTCAGAGTTTGCTATGGATTTCCAGTCCCCTCCGCTGCTCGGGGTGTAGATCCTGGTGGTTCAAGGTGCTGAAGACTGGTTTGTGGCAAATCGGAGATCTCGGTGCCACTCTATGGTACCTCTTCGCCGGAGCTAGTGGTAGTGGTGGATCTGGCGATAGATCCAGTTTTTTGGTGGTTTTTTTTGTGTGTGTGTGATTGTATGTGTTTTTTGAGCATCTGTTTCTCCCTGGTGTCGTCATTCTTTTCTTTGTTTTTTTTTTTCCTTTCCTGGCCAGAGTCCGACAACTTGTGCGATCGTCGGTGTGGCATCTCAGCTCATGTGGCTTTGTGGTGGTGGGGCTTGTGTCTCCTTTGTACTCCCCGCTGGTATGGTGGTTCTTGGGTTGCGCCGGTCTGTGACACCTCTTGGAGGTCTGATTGAGGCCTCCCCCTTGCAATGAACCAAAAAATAAAAAAAAGAGTCTAAAAAACCTTATTTCATATTATCTCGAATCAAAGAAAAAATTAATACTGCTTGCATTTACTTGAATGATACAATAAATACTAAAAGATCTCCTTAGAATGGATGCAAAAAATGTGCACTATTTATGCATCAATAAAATTTTGGGCAAATTATAAAAGCCTTTTGCTGAACTATGCAACTTATTTCAAATTGGTCCCTTACCTTTTTTTTTTAGCAATTTGAATCCTGAATTGTGCTATGTCTGCATTTAGCCCCCTCTATCAACTTTTTATCCCAAAAATATTCAAATGATTTTTTAAAGATTTAACTTGTGCTTATTAGGACAAGAGTATTTTCAGAATAAAAGTTGCCAGAGAAGGATTAAATGCAGACGAAGCATAGTTCACAGTTCAAATTGTTTGAAAAAGAAGTTGTGGGACCAATATGAGGGTTTTTGTAATTTGCCCTAAATTTTAATAGCGACTTTTATTCTCCTACGTGAAATAAGATAGAATCGTATTGAGCTGCTCGATTGTATAATTCAGTGATCGGCTCTAACTCGCAGCTAAAACAGACGATATTTCCGGGTTTGTGTTGCGCTCTGATTTGCAGGAAAAATGGTGGAATACGAAAAACCTTCAAAACTGATGGAAAACGATGAATCCTTCTTCTCCAAGCTTGTGGTGGAGTACTGGTCCAATTGCAAGATCCACAATCCTACCACCTAGTAGGTATGCGTGAAGCAAAGACATAAGATTCAGCTATGTCACCTTCTATTTGTATCACTATGAGATTTTCGCAAGTGTGAAGTTTTTGAGGTGGAGATTAAATTTACCAAGGTATGAATATTTTCAGTGTTCTGGTTGATATATTTTGGATTGGACTTGGAAAATTATGTAGAGATCAAATTATTTATCTGTGAAAAATTGCAGTGACCTCGCATGAAGTAAGGCATAATTGCGGGAACACCCCGTCATGTTTGGAATATTGCACTGACCTCGTTTCGGCTAAAGGCCCAAGCCCGTTCCAAAGGGTCGGACTCGGGCACATTGCCAGCCCTACTCTCTCTCTCTCTCGGTCAAGGGTTTGAATAAGTGCTACGTCAATTTTCTCCTGCTCCAGAATGGCAGGCATCCCTCTCACAGCGCCTTAGTGGTAGGGGTTCAACTTGGGTTGGGTACAACCGATAACCGACCCAACCCGACCTAAATGGGTCGGGTTAGTTATCGTATTTTGACTAAATGGGTTGGTTCGGTTCTAAGTTTTGTGGACCCGACTAAATACAGGTCGGTTCTGGGTTGAGGCTCGGGTAGACCCGACCCAACCCGAGAACCGAACTCATATATATTAGTCCACATATATATGTCACGGGTTTGGACTTTTGGGCTCCGTCACACTAGCATCCGAGAGAATTCAACCGGTGGCTAAAGCCTAAATCCTAACATAGACCTTTAGTTTGCTAGTAATTAGCCGATAACCATTATTTTTTTAGACCAACTCCTAACCCGAGAACCGACCCGAACCAACCCGACCTTGGTGTGGGTTGGGTTGGTTCGGGTCTAAATCCAAGTCGGGTTGGTTCGGGTTTCAATATGGTAGAACCGAACTAGATCGGTTCGGCTCCTGAGAGAGGAGTGAGCAGAAAGGAGGAAACATGGTGGTTGAATGAATCAAACAACTGCTATGAATGCTGCAAAAGCCGCTCACCTCTCTCCCCCTTTGTGTTCTGATGGTTGAATGAATCAAATAATGGAACCAAAAGCAAGAGGAAGTTGTAGGTGACAAGAGTTGGGAGATGATCGGAGCGAGAGAAGCAAAACGGGATGAAAGTGAAATGATTGGGCAGACCATCACAGCCGTCCCTTTGACTCGGCTCAGTCAGTGAATTGCATTCAGACCAACCGACCTGCGAAGGGACGGCTGGGATCCGATGCCACACATCAGAATGTAGCACTGCTTCCTTTAATTATGAGGTTTTTTTCCAGAATGCCCCCCCAACTCACACATATTATAGGAAATGGACTCGGTTGCTTTTTTGCATTATTTTTCTAACCTTCAACACGTCCCAAATGTCACTTCCGAACAACTATTCCATTTTTGTGACCATTTTATCCTTAAAGACTGAACAAAATAAATAAAAACTCGGTTCATCTTCAAAGTTTGAATTTTTTCTCGCTTCAACCACCTCTCGTCGCCAGAGATCGTTGGGATGATGTTATTTTTTGTCCTCGACGTCCTTACATAGCGTAAAGTATTTTGTGAGTCCTTGCCGTCGAGCCGATGGCGAGCAGACGGTGGCCGGTGACCGATGGCAGTGGTAGGCGGTAAGAAATGAGAGATAAAAATAAGAGCTGAATGCAAGTTCGGCATGATGTACCTTCTTCATTTCTCATTATAATTTAGTGATTATGGAGGCATTGCGATCCTCGGGTGATCATTTACGAGATCATTTAGAGACGAGGATAAAATGAAGTCAGTATCTCCGGTAGTTTTTAATGGAATATTGGATGGATGTAATGTAAAGACAGTGATAGAAATTGAAGAAATGAGAGTCGGAGGCAAGTTAGGCATGGCTGACGCCCCATCGGCCACCACCCACAGCCATCGACACTGCCCACCACCCTCACCACTAGCCACCACCCTCGCTGCCCCATTGGCCACCAAGGGTGGTGGCCGACGGGGCGACGGCGGCAGGCAACCAGTGGTCGGCCGACTGGGTGGCGTTATTGGCGAGAGGTGCCCGCCGGTGGTCGATAGCGATGGGCACATTAGTGAAGTTGCACCGGAGCATTAGTAAAGATGCGTCGGCGCATGAGTAAAGATGCGCCGATGTATTCTACTGCAGCCCACAGTGAAAGCCGCCGGCGCATTCTACTACGTCCCGTAGTGAAAGGCTCCGACCATTCTACTGTGGCCCGTAGTAAAAGCGCCGACGCATTCTACTGTGGCCCGTAGTAAAAGGCGCCGACGCATTCTTCTACAACCCGCAATGAAATGCGTCGGCGCATTCTACTGTAACTCGAAGTGAAATGCTCCAGCGCATTCTACTGCGGCCTACAGTGAAATACTCTGGCGCATTCTGCTGCAGTCGGCAGTGAAATGTTCTGACACATTCTACTGCGGCAACAAAGTAAATGTGAGATAAAAATAAGAGCCGGAGGTAAGTTTGGCATGATGTATCTTATTTGTTTTTCATCGGAATTCAATGATTTCGGAGGCATTAGTTCCTCGGATGATCCTCTACGAGATCGTCCAGAGTTGAGCATAAAATGAAGTATGCACCATCAGTAGTTTTTAATGAAAGATTGGTTGGATGTAATGTAAAAATAGTAAGCAAGAAAGAAAAAATGAGAGATGGAAATGAGATTTGGAGGCAAGTTCGGCACGGTACAGCGATGGCAGGTGGTGGTGGCATCCCCATTATATTTATGCCATGGCCCAATTGTAGCCATTGAAATGCATTGGCGCACATAATGCGTTGGCGCATCAGTGAAATACATCGGCGCGCATGATGCATCGGTGTATCAGTGAAATGCGCCGGCGCACAGGTCCATCAGTGAAATGAACCGAAGTATTTCACTGATGCGCCGACCCAAGTGCGCCAGAGCATTTCACTGTGGCCGATGCCCCATCGGCCACCACCCACCGCCATTGCCGTTGGCCACCACCCACCGCCATCGCCGCTGGCCACCACCCACGCTGCCTTATTGGCCACCGTGGGAGGTGGCCGACGAGGCGGCGGTGGCAAGAAACCGGTGATCGGTGGGGGTGGTGGCCGTGACGACGGCGGCGGGCGGGTGACAACAGCCGATGATGGGTTGTAATCGGTCGTGGTACTGGCATCCCTCTAGGATTAATCCTCGGTTATGGATGCTCGGTTATGGCGGATGGGTGGAAAGATAAGAGAGGAACACTTAATGAATTTTCTTGTAAATTGCTCAAAGGGGTCCATGTTTATGGAATCTCTTGATTCTTTCGCCTATGTGGACAATGGTGAAAAGATGTTTCAATTGCTTGATAAGTATGTGGAGAAAATTGAGGCAAGAAATATAGTCCAAGTTATGACGGACAATGCTTCCATCAACAATGCAAAGGGCAATAGAGCTGCATGGCTATATTTATAACAAATCATTGAATTTGAGGAGGGAGTACACTGGTCAGAAGGAGTTGCTCAAGCTGGTCAAAACCCGATTTATAACTTGTTTTCTCACCTTATCAAGCGCTCATCCTCAAAAGGCTGCATTGAGAAACTTGTTTGTTTCAGAAATGTGCAAGAGAGATTGGTAGAAAGGTGGCTCAAACTGTTTTGTGCCCTAGCTTTTGGAATAATATTGTTTATTGCCTCAAAGTTTCAGGTCCTCTTGTGAAAGTACTGAGATTTGTTGATGGTGAGAAGAAGCCTCTAATGAGATATATTTTACGCGGCTATGGATAGGGCTAAAGAAGCCATCGCAAATGCTTTCAACAGGAACGAATCAAAATACGAGGATGTTTGGAAAATCATTGATAACAGGTGGAACATTCAACTACTTCAAAAATTACATGGAGCTGGATATTTCTTGAATCCAGAATTCTTTTACGCAAACCTGGATGTTGAGTAATGTCCAAAGGTGGTGGAAGGTTTTTATGATTGCATAATAAGGTTGGTGCCGAACATTACAGTGCAAGACAATTTGTGTTGAGGTGTCGAAATATGAGAAAGCAAAAGGCATGTTTGCAAAGCCAAAATGGCTATTAGACACAGAACAACAAAAGCACCAGGTGGCTTCATTCTTGAATCTAAATTTATTATGTAGTACATAGGTTGCAATGTTGCATACTAATACTTTATAATCAAAAGCTGATTGCTGGTCTGATTATGGTGGTTCAACTCCAAATTTGTAAATATTTGCAATAAAGATTCTTAGCCTCACTTGCAGTGCATCAAGCTGTGAATGAAATTAGAGTACATTTGAGCATGTAAGCAACTTTCAATCTTCACTCTTGCTGGAGAAAAGTAGATGTATTTCAAACAAAATTTATGCTCACTAGTTATTCATGAATTGTTATAGCTCAATAGCAAGAAGCGAAAAAGACTTGATCAACAAAAATTTGAATGACTTGGTGTTTGTCAAGTACAACCGAGCACTTATGAATCGATATCAATTGTGGGTCACCATCGACCCCATCTCCTTGAAAGACATTGATAATAGTAATGAGTGGTTGACGGGAAAGATGACCACATTGGAGACGGACACTATGGCTTAATTATATGCAGAAGATGAGAGTGTGTTTGAGGATGATTCTTTGACATGGGAAGATATTGCTGTGGCTTATGGAGTTTACAAATCCGACCACCAGCTTCGATCAAGAAAGTTCAGCCTCCAAGTAAAATCCAAATCAATTCCTCGTGCTTCAAGAACTGCATCGGGTGCATCATCTTCTTCCACCCCATTGCACACTTTATATGAAGAAGAAGATGATTTAGAGGACACAGAGAACACAGAAGAGGATGATGCTGATTGCTTTAAATCCAATGATGAGGAAAACAATGAGGAGTTAGCTTTCTCGGATGGCGATGATGATGCTTGACCTATGATGGATTTTTGATCATGTCTTTTGATGATGATATTTAGACATTATGGATTGTGAAGATGATTTTTTTTTTTTTGAGAAATCCCTCTGAAAGAGGGGGGGTTAAGGCAATGACCCCAACCTGTGATTAATAAACCAAGAAGAACAAAGCAAAGTACCGATAGGTACTCAGAACAAAAAAAGAGAAACAAAGACGAACACAACCTCCCTCCTCAGAAAAAGGGGGAGAAAAATGCAGCTACTAACGAGCCTCTCCTTTGGCTGAGCAAGGGGAACCAAGACTCCACCAAAAGCCCGATCTTACGAAAAATCCCTTCCCAAGATACCTGGTCTCCAGAAAAAATTATCATGTTCCTTTCCAACTAGATCGACCAGATAGTAGCCACCACCGGCATATCCCAACCTACCCGATTAGCTGCAGCGATCGATCGAAATCTCCAATGAGTCCACAAAGCAACGAGCGAAGAGGGGAGGTCAGCGATACCCAGCTTCTCCTTGAGAAAATCCCAGATACGGGAGGCAAGGGGATAGGTCAAGAGAAGGTGATCTACTCCTTCGACGTCTTCACCACACATCGGGCAATCGAGATCGGCAATAGGTATGTTCCACTTAGCCAAATTATTCTTTGTAAGGATTCTATCGTTAATGGCAAGCCAAGAGAAAATCTTCACTTTAAGGGGGGCTTTGCACTGCCATAGGTGTTTGGCAATCGGGCATCTTCTCCCTCCATTATTGACGAAGCGGTAGAAAGAGTGAACCGTGAAGACTCCCTTCTTGTGCCACCTCTAAGCTAACTTGTCAGGATTTCCGGAAAGAGAAATGCTAGACAAGAGAGAATCCAGCTGAGAAGCCTCCAGCTACGCCTCCCAGGTAAGGGGCCTTGAGAATTTAACCGCCCAGGTCCCGCCTCTCCCTCGACGGGAGAAAGAGCTGATAAAACCAGATTGGAGCCTAGCATGAGCAAAAGCTTCCGGCAGCAGTGTCCTTAGGGGACAGTCCCCCAGCCAGATGTCCTCCCAAAATCGCGTAGAACGGCCATCCCCAACCATAATGTAAGTACCGCAAGCAAAAACATCTCTGACCTTCACCACTCCTTACCAAAACGGAGAGATCTTCTCGGATTTTTGACCCCTCGCCCAAAAAGCTGACGATCTCTTAAAGTATCGACCTCTGATGATACGCACCCAGTTGTCTTCCGGAGGAATGAAATCGCCACCACCATTTACCAAGCATCGCCACATTAAAGTCCCTCAAATTGAAGACCCCCAGGCCCCCTTGCTCCCGAGTCTTGCAAACCCGCCCCCACTGCACGAGCGAAAGAGCTGATTGGCCAGGCAGGAATTCCCTTTCTAGAGGAAGTTCCTTCTCACCCTGTCAATTCTCTTCACCACCCATTCAGGAAGAAAGAAAAAGGAGAGGAAATAAGAGGGGATGGCTGAAAGCACCGCTTTCACCAGAGTGATCCGACCTCCTGAAGAAAGACACGAGCTCTTCCATGATGCCAACCTACGCTCCACCTTCTCAATAACGGTCTCCCAATCACACCTCAGGAAAGCGCGCCTAGCTAGCGGCAGTCCCGGGTACTTCAACGGCCATTGGCCTACTTGGCAATTAAGCAGGCCTGCTAAGTGATCGCCGAGTGATAGAATGCTTTTTGCTATGTGTCGTTGTTGAAAGCTATTTATCAAAAACAAATACCTGCATACATAAATCAAAAACCAATACCTGCAATTATAACTCAGAGAATTTTGAAAGTATAGGGCAAGGTATAGATCGAACCATACGTAAGTGCAAGGCCTAAAGAAAAATCACAAATGAAGCTAGATTGACTTGAAGGGAGTTTAGATTTTTTTATTATTTTTGAAAATGATTTATTTTTGAAAGTAGAAATAGAAAACTAATGATTCAAATTAAAATAAAATAGAAGAAATATCCCGCCTAGGAGAGGGATTTGTAAACCATAGTATAGAGTCACTTCTCTTGCAATGTTACTCTCGTTTATCCACACTTGAGAACGGAAGTTTTACCGACTCAAGCGAAAGATTTAGAGTGAAAGCCCACTTGATCTAATTTTATTATATAATATTCTCCCAATATTATGAATATAATTCTTCTTATAGTGAAGAAGTAAAACTAATTCAATTGTGAGAATTTATATAACGAAAATTAGATAAGAATAAATTTAATCGTTTGCCTACTTAACCAATGATTAACTATTGGAGTGTGAAGTATCACCCGAATCCCAATTGAATGGAAACACGGGAGAGCTAGCTCTCCATAATTAAAATCAATTAATTGAGAGGCGTATACATTAAGCGCAATAGAGACCAATTTACAAGAGAAATTAACTATTTATCATGGCATCGGATCCCTCTACCTAGCGGGAGGAAGTTTAGCTTACCATGGTTATTATTATGATAAATGACATAAAATAAATACTTATGGGAGAAGAACACATACGCAAAAATTGACAAATGAACTTTATAAAAATTACAACCACTACTTCATAACATTATTTCGGAAATGAAAGACTACAATACACTCAATCTCATCCACCCGCTCTACAAACAAAAAGTGATGAAAGCTCTAAAAAAAAACTGCATGCCCCTCCCTAGCGGGAGGGGTGGGTCCGTTCTCCCCTCCCCTAACATGGTCCACCATTAAATAGAGAGAAGAAGCTTGAGGGGAAAGGAATAGATATGAGAGAATCAATTAGAGAGAGAAAATAGAGTAAAGAATAAAGGGATTCTCGGATGGGCATGCATGGGGATTTTAGTGCATGGTTCGGATATGCATAATGGCTGAAGGGTGCAATGAACGGTTTGGATTCTGAGGTGATAAAGGTGTACAGCTGGTCCATGGGTTGGTTATGGAAGAGAATTAAAAGAGAAAGGAAAGAAGGAATAGAGAGCGAGGGTCATGCATTCGGATGCATGCAGAAGACAATCGCTGGGATCATTTTTTGGATTACAATCAAAAGGGAATCCGGGGTCATAAGTGAGATGTTAATGGGGATTTGCATGGTAATTAAATAGAGAGAGAGAGAGGGGATAAATAAGGGAAATCAAGGGGGAATAAAGGGGGAGAGAAAGAAGGAGATAACGAGGACGTGCATGCATGGCTTTTAATGGGGTCTTGGTTGTGGGTTCATGGATGGTTCTGATGGGGTTTCATGGTTTAGGAAATTAAATGAACGGCTGCGATGGGGTGTTAGAGAGAGAGAGCGTGATAACGGAGGATGTACAGTACGTCGGTTAAATGGGTTAGTTAAAGAAAGATATAGAGAGAGATTAGTTAGAGAAAAGAGAGAGAAAGATAGAGATACATGATCGAGAGAATAATGGGGACGTGCATGGGGTAAAAATATAGATGGCTGTTATGGGAAGAAATAAAGAGAAGATTTGGGTGTTGGGTGTATTATGGGAATGTATTCCATGCATGAATTTTGGTTTTGGATTTTTAGAGAGAGATCACAAAAGATGGGGCGAGTGGTACAGTTGGGATCGCGAGGGGTCTGCCAGGCGGACGGGTACAGCTGCATGTGATTGAGTGGCGGGGATTTAGTATTAAAACTAGAGAGAGACAGAGAGATGGTCATGCGAGGGGTGTATTTTGGGAATGGTTTCCATGCATGGGATCTTAATCGTTGTGATAGTTTCCGTTGGATAGTTATGATCAGATCTTGAATGATAGAAATGAAGATTTAAAGTTAGGATTTAAAGAGGAAAAATCACAAAATATGGGGACGTTAGGATGGGATTCGGTTGATCCTAGTTGCATGGTTTAATGGGTAAGATCTGATGAGAGAGAATGGAAGATAAGGAAGGAAATTGAGTGATAGAATCTGGTGGGTTATAAGATGGGATCCTTGAGATCGTGCATGGCAGTGATAAAAAGGGATGGCTAAGATCAAGTGCATGGGTTTTGATTTGAAGAAGTTCGGGTGCATGCTGTGCATGAGGGATTGATGCTACGAACGGTTGCAATGAGAAATAAGGCGATTAGAGCTGGGCTGCATGCATGGGATCAGTTGTAGGGGACGATTGTGATTGATGGGAAGATCGCATCGGGTACGCGCATGTGATCATGCACGACTGTGGTAAAAGAGATGGTTGCAATGGAAGGTTATGACACGTGCTAGATATAGTAGGAATAGGAATAATTGTGTTGGGTAAAGACAATGGTGTTTTGAGATGGTCGGGTTGGGTCATTATGGTTCGATCCCGGGTCCAGGTTGGAATTGGGATAATGCAATGTGGAGTCTCTTCGGAATCATTCAAGGCTAGGAATGGGAGGATCGCGATCAGGTCATGATGGATTGGGTTAGGTGACTTGGACGTGTAGAGCCGGATAGACCAGCTAGATTCGGTCTTAGGTGATGGTAAGGTTGGATCCGAGAGTTGGTCGGGTGCTATGCCAGATGGCTAAGAGGTCAGGTGAGATGGATTTAAGAATGGCTAAAATTAATTAAGAGAGAAAGAGAAAAGAAACGAGAAAGAAGAGAAGGGAAGAGAGAGAAAAGGTGGCCAGCTTAGGTGTATTCCGAGTTCGGGCCTTGTCTTTTAGTACTTCACTTCTGAGCTGTGTGTGCCGGTCTTGTAAAGAGCATTTCCTTTGTGCAAGTTCTGATAATTTGCATCTTCTTAATTTGTGCTAGTTCCTCCGCTTGTCGATCATTGGCAAGCGCCTTAAGTTCGCCACCAAAGCATTGTGATGATGCCCACCGTATAGTCACGCTCCACAGTAGTTACATGCGATGATGGCAATTCCCATTTACTGCAAAACAGACGTAAAATGATACCCATCAGTTCCTTATAGTGAAACATAGTAAAAAATAATAATTGATTATCGGTCATTGTATAAATAACCATTTATATAATGTATGAATGCAAAGTAATATACCGATGTTTTCGTACAAAATTGTACTATGCAACAATGGAAAGAAGCTTATCCACTTTATGTGTAATATGAATATTTTACGCAAGAAAGTGATAAGATATGCATGAAATAGGGAATGCAATAATACTAATTTGGACACTCAACACCGAGTCTCTGGTCCCCTCCAAGGTAAAAAGACCACCGACTTGGAGAAGTTGATGGATAAACCCGACACCTGCTCGAAGGAATAGAGAATGACTTTTACCACCATAACCTGGACTTTATCCGCCCCGCAAAAAAGCAATGTGTCATCCACAAATTGAAGGTTAGACACCTCCCAATCCGGTTCCCCCAAAGGAAGGAGGATCCCGCTGCAGCAAGCCTGAGCAAGAACGCCGTCCAGAATGTCCGCCACAAGAATAAAAAGCAAGGGCGGTAGGGGGCACCCCTGTTTAAGGCCCCTCTTCACCTTAAAATGACCTCCATTCTCTCCGCCGATCAAGCACGAAAGCTTGGAAGAAGACAAGTAAGCATTGATCCACCGTCTCCACTCAGAGGAGAAACCCTTGGCCACGAGGACTCGTTACAAAAACGACTAACGGAGACACTCAAAAGCCTTCTCAAAGTCTAACTTGATAAGAAGCCCCTCTTCTTCCTTCTCCAGTAGGTGAAAGATGACCTCTTGAGCCGAAGCCACACTACCTTGGATGTGTCTCCCCTTAATCAAGGCTGATTGGTTGCAACTGACCAAATTCCCAATGACCGAACCGAGCCGAATAGCAAGCACCTTAGCCACCATCTTGTAGATGCAATTAGAGAGACTGATATGTAAAAAATCCCCGATCTGCACTGTCCGTTCCTTCTTAGGAATCAACGATAACCAAGAGAAATTAATCGGATGCAGAGAAACTACACCCCCAAAAAAGTCATGCATCAAGCGGCAGGTATCTCCACCCACCACCGACCAGTAAGTTGAAAAAAGGAGATAGGAAAACCATCTGGTCCTGGGGCCCCATCTGGCCTCATATTGAAAACTGCCTTCTTGAACTCCTCATCTGAAAAAGGCAAATCAAGCGAAGAGGGCATCTCCAACGTCCTCGTACGTAACAAGTCCCAATCTAACTCCGCCAAAGGGTCCGAGGGAGTGGAGAAATGGCCTTTAAAGTGGTCGGAGACCCCCCCTTAGAATATCACAATGACTGGAAAAACGGGAATTGCCAATCTGAATTTTCGGGATGAAATTGGCCCTCCTCCTAGCATTAGCCGCTCTATGGAAAAACTTCGTATTCTGATCACCCTCCTTCAGCCATCTCACCCTAGATCTCTGCTTCCACATGATCTCTTCCACTTTAAGGACCTCTACCAGTTGCACCCAGGGATCAAAATACCGGCCGGTACGAACCGTACCGGTCGGTTCAAACCGGAAACCAGACCGAACTGTACCGGTATCCAGTCGATACCGGTCGCGGGGCTTAAATCGCCTAAATACCGGCCGGTACCGGTTCGAACCGGTACCAGATATGAAGTGTTATTTTGGGTGGTTTTTTCATTCCGATTTTATTTTTTTGGGCATCTTTCTTCATTCCCAAATGAGGTGAACCTCCATACTAGCTGTATTTGCAAGATTTGAAGCCAAAAACTCGGATTTGCAAGATCAAAATCACATTTGAAGGTATGTTTTCATAATTTTTTTCATTTTTCTTTTGTTTTGTTGCATTTTTTTTGAGAAAAATCAAATAATTGTGGTGAAAATATTGAAATGGGCTAGATCTATGCCATCAATGCTTAGATCAATAGATCTATATATACGCATTATCTCCAAATTTGCATAATCAGTTCATGCAAATTTAAGGGTTTCTTATTTTTTTTTTCCTTTTTTGTATTTTTTTTAAAAATAATATATTAATACTAGGCTAATCTAACACATACAATTTAGTAACTATATCAAATTCCATAATTTAAAATCATACAGTGAAAACAGTGACTTTATAACTTAAAAAGACCGATTCATACCTATAACTAGTTTACTAATATAAAAAAACATCACAAACCAGTATTTTAGATTATTCTGGATTTTTTCGTTATTTTTTTAAATTTTTTTGAAACCAAAAATCAATTCACACCGGTATGGACCGGTTCGTACAGCCCGGTTCGAACCGTTTTTTCGGTCGGCCGATATTTTGTCCGCGATCGGTATTTTTATCCATGGTTGCACCCCCACCGAATCTAAAGCTACCCGATCGGCCTCAAAAAGAGGCCCAAGCTCCGCCCTAGCCTCCAGGAGGTCCATCTCACTAATGAGACTCCTTTTCCTCTGATTGACTTGGCAAAAAAAGTCTCTATCCCAAGCCTTAAGCTTAGATCGGAGGAAACAAAGTTTAGAGACTAAAGATAAAACCGAATTGAGCTTCGGGGCCACCAAACTCCATCAAGTAGCTATCAGATCGTCGAAACCTGCTCTGGAAGACCACATCAATTCAAAACGGAACAACGGTTTGGTAATCCTATCTGAAGAGGTCGAAAGAAGCAATGGGGTATGGTCCGAGACGAAAGAGGGCAGCACTACTTGGAAAGTAGCAGGACAAGCAACATCCAACTTCTCCGAAATAAGGAACCGATCCACCCTCGCAAAAATCGGGTTCTCCCTCTTGTTAGACCAGGTGAAAGATCTACCGGACAATGGCAGATCCAACAAAGTCGCCTCCTCAACAAAAGCTGAGAAGTCCCTCCTATCACGCGCATTGCCCGGGTCCCCACTCCTCTCCGACGAAAATCTGGTAACGTTAAAATCTCCACCCACGACCCAGAAGCCTGAGATGGAACGACGAAGCTCCAATAGTTCTCTCCAAAACTCTCAACATAGGGATCCCTCGTTTGGCCCATAAACCGAGGTAACAAACCAGTAAATGTTGTCCGATCTATCCAAGAGCTGAATAGTGAGAGAAAAAACCCCCACAACGCTGCTCAGTAGATCAAATCTCCTGGAGCTCCAACCAACCAACATCCCTCCCGAAGAACCCACTGCGTCAAGGGATTTCCAAGAGTCAATCCGACCTCCCCCCAGGGATTGGAGGAGGTGGTCGGACGGCCTGGAGATCTTAGTCTCTTGAAGGCAGAGAATATCTACATAATTGATAGAGTAAAAAGCAGAAGTAACCCTCCTCTTGTCACCCCCGCTCAAACCCCTAACATTCCAAGAAAGCAATCGCATGCCTGATAAAGGGATCCCACCATAAGAACAGCCCAAAAAAGCGCACAGAGTACATTGCAGGACCAAAAAACAACACCAAAAATATACAAGCAAGAACAGTAGGCCATATCTCGCCCCCAACCTCCCCGCAGCATATGACTCGCTTCATGGAGAAACAGACGAACCCCCACGCGCTTTCTCCAGCTCTCTGATCGCCAATAGAAAATGCCTAGCCTGGGTGGCATTACCTCCAAAGAATCCTGCGCCCAACGCTATCTGAAGGATAGCCTCATCATTTAAGAGGTTGAGTGGAAGACGGACTGCCTTGCTCAGGTCCGCATCCAATGGAACAGAGGCCTGACCCTTCCAAGCCCCTCCTGCCAGAGCCAGGTCGGAATCACTAAAACGTTTGAACAGCCTTCGCACGCTCCTGCGCACCAGCACGATCTTGGACTCACCGGTGTTGCGGGCCCCTCTATCCCTAGGGGGTGTCACCAGGCTACCAAACAACAAAGGAGAAGAACGATCAATAATACCAAAAGGTGAAACACAATCAGAAAGGATGCGGATGCCCTTCGTCCCCTCAGACTCAAGATCCACCAGGGGATCTCCCACATCCACCTCGAGCAACCCGCCATCACCTGCGCCACACCCTACTCTGCCAAGCTCAGAGCCCAGGCCGAGAAGTTGCGGATCTGTCTCACCAAGGTCCCAGGCCTCGTGAACCCCTACTCCCACCTGCAACCTAGGGTCAAAATCCAGGTTGTTCCAAACCTGGTCCTTCCCCACTCCCTAGCAGCTAAAGGAAGAAGCAGAAAAGTACATACCTGGGTTGTGGTGCCTCCATGAGGCCTTCGAGCCTGAATCCGGGTCGGAGGTGGTCCCCTCTCCGACGGAGTGACTCACGTACCTGTCCATGTCATCTTCCAGCATCGCTCGACATCCTCCGAAGGGGTGATAGCTTGCTGGGCCGAGACCGCCGGCCCACAGTCCCGGACCTCAGACGGGCCGCTCTCCTCCTCAGCCACACTGCCATCCTGCGCCACCGGCATCAAATCCCGGTCTTCAACCGGATCATCATACTCTATCTGGAACCGCAGCTTGTAAAGCATCCTCCCCACCCTCTCCACCGAACTCTCAAGAATACGCTTTGGGTGATTGGTCTCCAGGAGCACCATTAGATCTGAGACGTCATCCGCCTCCTCAAAGTTATTGAGAATTGCTCTCACCGTCCCAAAACGCCCCGCCAGCTCCGAAATCGCTTTCTTCTTCCGCCAGATGTGTAAAGGCAGCCCGAAGATATGGAGGCAAAGAAGTGCCTTTCCAGGTCTTCAAGGCCCTAATGTGAACAGACCAACGAGAGAAAGATAGAAGAAGATGACGCATCTTGATGGGGCCCCCTCGGATGGTATCTTCTAATGCCCGAACATACGGGAACTCAACCAAAAACGAATCCACGGTGAGCTTCTTCACGTTCCAGTCCTGATCCACACTCCATGCCTCAGCTAGGATCGATCGGAGCTCCCAGAAAATCGTCGAACCCTGAAGGATCGAGCATACTCCGAATTTCTCCATCGCTCTGACGTTCACTCGGACCGCGTCATCGTAGGGGCTATCCCCATCGAAAGAGCCCGGAGAAGAGGGGGAACGCGAGGCTAGCTGGATGCTTGCCTGGCTAGAGGCCGGCACTGCCCTGCACGATCCCATAAGACAAGCCGGCGAGCGATGACCCACCTTCCCACACTGGAAGCACGTGACGGGGTCTCTACAGGCCCGAGCCAGATGACCTCTCCCCCCGCATCGAAAGCACCGATATTTAACCTCTGAGCGCCTCCCATCAAATCTCCGCGGAACTCGAAGAGCCCTGCCCCCACCACCAAAAACGCTCCTTGGAAAGGAGGAACCCGTCGGAACGATCCCCTCTTTAAGAACCTGAGCAAAAGATCTCTTACCTGGCCCAAATCTCCTGCCATCAATAGGGTAGTAAATGGAGGGGGACTTGCCACCCTTCTAGATCTCCCCCTGCTGAAAGATCTGCCCTTGATCTCAACAGGCGTTGGGAACCAACAAACTCCGACCGTCTCTCGACCCCCCTCGAAGAGGAACGCCTGAGAAAACTCCCTCTCCCAGAAGCACGGTCGGAAACCCAGCCTCTGCTAGAAGATCTGAGCCTCCTCCCTCTCTCTACACTCCGGAACGAAACTCGCCTATCCATCTCCAGTCGCCTTTCCTCCACTCTCTCTCTCTCTCTCCCCTCGGATTGTGAAGATGATTGGATGTTTACTTCTTTAAGTTGTAGTTGTTGTACTCTTTATTGCTTTGACTAGTTTGTGATGGATGTTATATGATGTATGTTTATTGTTTTGCCTAATTACATTACTTACGTAGTATATAAAATTATAAGAGTTTTAAGATATGCAACACTTATATTTGCTTTATTTATGCTATATTTATCTTGTTTGCTTCATTTTAAGACATAATAAATATAAATATTTTATTAAAAACTTGCGTCTGGCGTCAATGGAGGCGCACACCTCACCTCGCACCTAGGCTCCATGACCCCTTGGCGCTTCGGTGCAGCTCGCTCCTTTGACAACATTGAGTCAACCCTAGTTGCTTGTCAAAATCCTGCTGCTCGAATCGAGTGAGTGGGTGAAACAAAAACTGTTATGTTTGAGTCGGTGGGTAGATCTTTATATGCCAGGATCGAGGTGGATTGCTCCCTATCCCTAACAATTCATATTCGCCAACTATTTGCCCTCGTAAGGCAATGAGCATTCATTCGTGGAAATGGCAAAAGCACTCAATGGTTGGAGTGGGAAAAAGGATAGTAGGGCAATCATCTAATTTTGATCATGGAATTTTCACTCTTGCTTGAGCTTGTATATGAACTGAAACCTTAATTGGCTTTTCTCAAACTTTCTTAGCCCAACTCTAAATTATGAAGGTCGTGAAAAACATGCGATTGTTGGCATCAGAGGAGGCGGGGTAGCGGCAACGGGTGCGATCAACAACCTCGAGTTGCAGCTGCTCGACGTCGCCGCCCCGGCGATGATGTGCAGCAGAGATGAGTGGCATGAAATGAAAATTAGGGTTCGGTTTAGAATTTCTAGGTCTAGTGTTTCATCCATGGCCTATAGATCTTAGGTTTTAGGGTTAGATTTAGGATTTATAGGTCTAGGGTTTGGACCTAGGGTTTCTTTTAGTTTAGGAAGAAGTGGCTTGAAATGAAAATTTAAAGTGTAGTGAGGGTTAGTTTCTTCCACAGAGTTGTCTATCATTTATGCTAAATTGGTCTCTTGTCAGGACCGTTCACTATCACAAGTGTACACTAGAAGAGAGAGAGAGAGAGAGAGAGAGAGAGAGAGAGAGAGAGAGAGAGAGAGAGAGAGAGAGAGAGAGAGAGAGAGAGAGAGAGAGAGAGAGAGAGAGAGAGTAGGGTTTTGTTGGAGAAAAGATATTTCTCATTAGGACCAATATGCCAAATAAATAGGCAAGTACAAGTGGGTATGTATTCCACACACTTGATATGATGTATATGATGTACAATATCTCTAACACCCCCCCTCAAACTCAAGGTGGATCATGCATTATGGCTTGTTGAGTAGAAACTGAAAGCGTAGAGTTGAGTGTGATTTTATAAAGAAATTAGTGATCTGCCCTCTAGAGGAAACGAAGGGGAGAGATATAGTCTCGGCCTTATACTCCTGGTGAGAGTAGTAGCAATCGAGCTCAATGTACTTTGCCCTCTCGTGAAAAAATCGGATTGGTAACGATCTGTATGGCACTCCGATTATCACAGTAAAAAATTATAGGCGTAGAAATCTGAACTCTTAGCTAGATCTCTAAAATTACGTCACAAATGAATAATCTTCTTAGCGGTAGAGATGAAAGCTCGAAACTCATCCTACGGGTTGGGCGTTCTGCAAATTGGGTTGGGCTTCGGTTGCCCTCTAAAACCCTACCCAACCCATTTGAAGCCCTGGTTTATACTCTCGAGAGGGAGGACAACCTGGAGGAGGGCTGAGGAGAAGGGAAACGAACCAGCGAAGGAGGAAACATGAACGCCCCGGATCGTTACGAGCGATTCGTCGTGCCGGAGGGCACCAAGAAGTAAAGGCCAACAACCCACCCTTTTTTTTTTTGTCGATTGTTTCTTGTTTTTTTTTCCAAGAAAAAGAAGAAAAAAAGAGAGACTATTGTGATTCAATAATTTTTGTTTGTAATAGGGTTTCTCATGAGAGGGACACCAAGATCGTCAATGCCGCCTCCTTCACCGTCGAAAGGGAAGATCACACCGTCGGAAACATCCTCCGAATGTAACTCCCACTCCGATTCTTGCCCTTTTTTCTTGATTTTCTTTGTTCTTGATTTTTTTTTTTTTTTTCTAAATTGATGGAATCACAGGCAGTTGCATAGGGATCCTAACGTGCTGTTCGCCGGCTACAAGCTTCCGCACCCCCTGCAGTACAAGATCTTAGTCAGGGTGAGTTCTTGCCCATCTCCAAACCCAATGGATGTCATCTTAGCTAGGGTTTATAGGTTATGGGTTCGATGATCGATCAATTCCCTTCCGGGCCCCCGCAGATCCACACGACAAGCCAGTCCTCGCCGACGCAGGCTTACACCCAGGCCATCAATGACCTCGACAAGGAGCTCCTCTATCTGAAGAATGCCGTTGAGGTTCCTCCCCTCTCCTCATCTGTTTTTTGAGCTACTTTATGTGTATGGAGGAGACCCATGCTCATCTCTTAGCAATCTATACTTTGTTTAGTGGAACGAAGGTTGTTAAGATCTCTCTAAGCTATTCAATAGAATAATGTAAGCACTTTTTGTGTCGTCATCGGTATATGTAAGCCTGTCAATGGATCGTATCATGATCTGAGTTCGATCCCAATCCGATCCGGAATTCCTAGGTTTGGTATTAGTTTTTTGGTCCGAGATCCGATTAAAAATGATCCGAACCGATTCGAAATATAATCAAATCAAATTCGGATCTACCCTTATCCGATCCGAATAAGATTCAATACGATACATTTACTTAGCTTTTATATATCATAGTCTGTCCATTGCCCAACCCAACCATATTAGTTAAACCATTTGACACCTAGCCTAGCCATCGTATTTTAAACGTCGAATCTGGATCGCCAAATCCATTGGCCCAAGCTAATAATAATTTAAACTTAGAAGTCGTGAGTTTCTGTCTGACTTTCTGTTGTTTGACCTCCCAGACCTATCAATCGGAACATGATCCGAATCCGAAACCTCCGGGTTTGGTATTAGTATTTTGATCCAAGATTCGATTAAAAATGATCCGATCCGATTCAAAATATAAATGCGTCAAATTTGGATCTGTTGGCATGAAATACCTCAGACGAGATCTCGATCCGCTGCCTCATGCTCGTAGAAGCGATTTAGGGTTTTCAGATCTCCAACGATCCGAAGAGAATGATCAAATCCACTGACAATGATCGCAATCACAAAGAAAAGATAACAAAGAAAAGTAATCTACATGACACAAAGTTTGTTTACGCAGTTCGGAAATCTCTGCCTTTACGGGTGTCGGTCACTTTCTTGGAACAATATGGAATTAGATTCGGCTTACAACCCTCTTCTTTTTCCACGCCTCAACCGTATCTCAAGGAGACTAATCTCCTATTTCAATCCCCAATCTTTTTCATCTCTCAAACTCAATGGAGAGGCCTGGAGCAATATCTTAATATCAGCCGTCAAATACATGGACAACTCCATACAAAACCTAGGATGCAAACCCTATTTATAGCCCTCAAAATGCATACAAATTCGAGTCCAACCTATGCACGTTTTGCGCCTAGCGCCCAAGACGCCAATGACTTGCAGCCCAAAAAATTACCGGTGCAAGACTTTCGCCCTGGGCATCAACCAGATACTGACCTCGATCCTGGCGTCCGCTAGTGATCAGGCGCCTCCCAGGGCGCCAACCCGCTGACATATATGCTTAGGTTCTCCTCGCTGAGCCTCCTGTCGCGCTCCGTACTTGACGAAACAATGCCAAACTTCGACAAACTCCACCTGGTGAACTTTCGGTGAATGCTCCCGTTCCCTCGAACCTCCACCTCCATCGCCCCCAGGTGGCAACTTGCTTTCTCCACTGTGCTAGCAGGAAACAAGTTGAAGAAAGCTTGAGCAATGCTCAAACTTCTTCATGGTGACCGGCTTCGTGAGAAAATCTAAAGCATTCTCATCCGTGTGAACTTTCTCCACTTCAATCTCACAATCGTCCAACCAGTCTCTGATCCTATGGTACCTGATGTCTATGTGTTTCTTCCTTGAATGAAAGACCAGATTCTTCGCCAAACAAATCACACTCTGACTATCGTACTGTACCGTAACTGAACTCTGACTCAATCCCAATTTGTCAGCTAGGTCTTTCAATCAAATAGTCTCCTTCGCGGTCTTTGTCAGAGCCATATATTATGCCTCTATATTGGAGCATTGTCACCGACTATAACATAGACCTCCAACAGACCGGTCTATTGTAGATACACAACCCGGGTTTTGGGGCGAGCGGGTATCTACAGGATCTACCCTAATCCGATTCGAATTCGACCTGTTGACAGGCCTAGGTATATGATGTTGGTGCATGTCTAGGCATTGGATCCTTTAATCTCGTAAATCTCAAGACGCGGGATACCACTTCAAGATTTTTTATTTTTAATTTTTTGAAAGGTAAGATTTTAAAATCATGCGATCCATTTTCTTAGACACAATATAAATGAAGCATTTATGAGAGAATTTAACTCATGTAACTACTGAAGTTACATAAGTGTGTAATAATACTTGACAATAGTGGCATATTCATTCGGGTCCCTATGCAACTACATGTGATTCACCCATCAAAGTCAAAAAAAAAATCAAGAACAAACAATATAAAAATAAAAGAGGCAAGAATTGAAGTGGTTACATTCGAAGGATGTTTCCGACGGTGTGATCTTCCCTTTCGATGGTGAAGTAAGCGAGTCGGCGACATTGACAATCATGGTGTCCCTGTTATGAGAAACTCTAGTACAAACCTCAAAAAAGTTAGATAAAAAAAGAAGAAGAAGAGTAGGAGGAGGAGCAGCTTACTTATTGGTGCCCTCGGGCACGACGAATCACTCGTAATGATCGGGTCGTTCATGGTTCCTCTCTCACCGACTCGTTTCCCTTCTCCAAGTTCTCCCTCTCGTTAGGGTTTCCATCATGAGTACCTAACCCAAATTACGAACCTGGGTTGGGTCTGGTTAGAGGTCAACCTAAGCCCAGCCCAAGTTGTAGAACCCTCCACCAGTAACCCAACCTGACCTTCAACACATTTTCCCCCCATGGGGGATCGAGTCCATTGTGGACTATGCGAGTCATGATTAGACTTAGAGTTGTTCTCCTCGTCATTACGGCAAGGGCAAGTCGTCCGCTCAAGCTTATTCCGCCACCTCTTCTCCTCCCTCTCATTATGGTTTCCGTTCAGGAGTACCTAACCCAGATTATGAGCTAGGGTTGGGTCGGGTTAGAGGTCAACCTAAGCCCAACTCAAGTTATAGAACCCTCCACCAAGAACCCGACCCAACCTTCAACACATTTACCCCCTCTTGGGGGATCGAGTCCATTGTGGACTATGCGAGTCATGACTAGACTTAGAGTCGTTCCCCTCATTGTTATGGCAAGGTCGAGTCATCCCCTCGAGCTTGTCCCGCCACCTCTCGGATGCGTCATCCGCTTGAGCATTTGTTATATTAGTCGACACCCTGTTCATGTTCGTTTTCCTCCTTCATGAAAGACTTGTTGGTCGCTCGTGACCTACATGCATGCCTTTTGTTCATATCGTCCAATCTCTCTAAAAGCATAAACCCCATCCGGAACCCTCTCTCTCTCTCTCCACCTTGCAGGCAATGGAGAATCAGACTTGATTAATCGAACAACAATGAGGTAACCTACAGCACCGGCTCCCAGGTTACCATAATCCCAACCCAACCTATATTTTGAAATCCCTCTTGTAATATGGAGGCAATGGCGGGCGATAGCCACATCGGTTGCGCTGACTGATGGTGGTGGCGGTCGTCGGTGCTGTTCAGTGGGATGGTGATGGTGGCTATGGTCCGTGGAGACGACGACCCTGGTAACGGTGGGGGATTGTCCAGGTTGGAGGCGATGCCGGTGGATTGTCGTGGTGCTTACAGGCTTGCAGCGACGGTGGTTGTGGCCGTGCCGGCCTGAGCACTGCTCGGGTTTAACATTAGTTTAGCCGATATATCATCTGTACCCATATTTTGGTACTCAACTTTCAATCTTTATTTAAGTTTAAACCAATTTCATATTATGTTTTGTATCCAGTTGGTTTGCTTGCTTGCACATCTTTTTAACTCTTTTTTCGCAATGTTTTTCCCAGGATGAGAAGAACAAGTTGGAAGATAAGAGGCGGCAGGGGTACTAACTAGGCTGTGTGTAGCCTTTGTGGCTACTGATCACTGTAGTGTATGTGGACTGGAAAGCTGATGGTGCCTGATCCTTTTTACTCTCTAATATTTGTTCCGACCACCGCATTGTGATCTTGCGCTAGTAACAAAAAAAAAAAAAAGCTCAGGTTGGCGACTAGCGAGTTATATGCACGTTGATCAGGTGTTTCTGGATCCACTTAATTCTGTTTGAATCGGAGTTCCGTTATGGGTTCGAAGGTGAATGTTATGGTGTGGCTGGTCTGCATGTTGGTTCCAACCCTGAACCAACCTGTATTTAGTCAGTTGTCTGGGCTGAGTGTCACTTGCCTGTAGGAATGCCTCCCATCAGACGGATCTGATGCATTAGGAATGTCTACCTTATCTTCGGTGGATGCCTTATTGGATCAATTCTCTCTCAAGAAAAAAATCTTTATTGTTTCCTCGATGATCGGTTGACACAACCTAGTATTAGACTTGTTAGCGTATTACTAGTTCGACATCATAGCCGTGCACTCCCATGGCTATGATGTCATTAGAATGTATAAAAATAAGAGAGAGAAACACTCGACTACGACTGCAACCTTCTCTCTTCCTCCCCTCCTCTGTCATTATATTATCGATAACAAGATAGTTCTATCCAGAACAATGCTAATCATCCCAAATTAATGTTTAAGTAGAATGACGTGTCATTCAATCACAACATCCCCTTGCATGGCAATTGAGGCTGAGTGCAATGGACAGTTGTGATCACGACACATCATTCTGTTCAAAGAAATCGGTATGTAAATACATTTATTCGGGGTCCACTAGCTTCTCTCTTGGTATTCCATTAAAATTATCTTTTCAAAATAATAAAAAACTAGTGTTCCATAAATTTGTTTTGGGATGTGCGAAAAAAGGCTCATATGTGCACTCATTTTTTGAGAAATCCCTCTTGTGTAGAGGGGGCCGAGGTTTGGCATGGAACCCTACCTGTTCATTGACAGAAACGATAATTACAAAAAGAAAAAGAAAAAGAAAAATTATATAAAAGTACAAAGGCCAGGCTCCTGAATCTCCTGCACTATCTATGACTTTCCGCAAGTAGAGTTACCCTGTCAAGATCCCGAAGTCGACGAAGCCCAAAGATTTTGAAGGTCTAAAATATTGGATACTACCCTTGAGATTTGAAGGTCTAAAATATTGGATACACCAATAAATGGCCATTGAGATCATGCTCCATACAGGGATGGATCCAGGAATCGAACCCTGGGGGGGCGAATGTTAGAAAAATCTTTGGCGGGGCGGGGTCTTAAATTTCATTAAAAATACAGGGGTGCGAACTTATATAATTTTAAAATGATCCTAGCTAATACTACTATAATAAAGGTTTTCTTTTGAATCTAGGGGGGGGGGGGGATCCATCCTTGGCTCCATAGTTTCCTGATGTCTGGTGGCACCTTTGTCTTCCTCTAGTTAGTCCATAGGTTGTTAGATGACCTATTAAATTCAACTTTGAGGTAAACCATTTCCACACCTCCTTGGAGAATGGGCAATTCAAAAGGAGATGATTAGCAGCATCACATAGTGTGCAAATGATATTCTGAAGGCCCTGAAAGTTCCTTCTCAATAGGTTCCTTTTGGTTAGAATTTTGTCTTTGATAGCCAAGCACATTGAGATTTTTACTTCAAAGGTGTTTTGGCTTTCCATAGCGCTCTAGCTGGCTGAAACGTTGGGCCATTCCCGGCGAGAAAACAGTAAGAGGACTTCACAGTAAATTGCTTACCAGATGTTAGCTTCCAGTAGGATGAATCCGGATTGTTAGTTAGCGAAAAGGGCATAAGAATGTCCAAAAGATCTCTGAGCTTTGGCATAAGAACATCAGGTATGCAAACAGAGAAGGTTGGCTGCTTCAGAGTAAATGGTCGCCTTCTTATTAGATGATACATCGAACAATTCTCGGAACAACGCAGCCAAAGTGTGATCCCCGACCCAGACATCAATCCAGAATCTTATACCGTAGTTCATAGTATCTCGAATTAGAGAAAAATTTATTAATGCTTGCAGAAAATATGCAACTGATTTCAAATTGGTCCCTATACTTTTGTTTTGAGCAATTCGAAAATGGAACTATGCTCCGTTTGCGTTTAGCCCCCTTTGTTAACTTTTTATCCCAAAAATTTCCTTATCAGTTTCCAGTATGACCCAAATGATTTTTGAAATATTTAGCTTATGCTTACTAGGACAGGGTATTTTTGGAATAAGAGTTGTCAGAGGGGGCTAAATGCAGACGAAACATAACTCAAGGTTCAAATTGTTCGGAAAAATAAACAGTCAGAGGTGGCCAATTGCAAGATACACAATCGTACCAACTTGTTAGTATGTGTGAAGCAAAGGCATAAGATTCAGGCTGTGTCATGTATGTCCCTTCTATTCGTATCACTACTATAATACATTTTGAATTAAACTTGGAAAATTAATTGGAGATCAGATTATTTTTCTGGAAGAATTGCACTGACCTACCCTGAGGTATGGCATAATTACGGGGACACCCTCTCACATTTAAAATATTGCATTGATCTTTCTTGAGGTTTTATTTTATTGGTAAAACCCTCCCTCAATGACCAGACTTGCATGATGTCATCGAAAAAACATCAAAAATATTTATTTACCCTTACCTTTTTTTTTCAAATTTTGAAAAGATCCGAACAGAAAATTAATATTTAATGTTAGTCATCCTTGGTCTCAAATTCATGTGGCACTTTTCAAATTTGTTTTTGAATGTGTTTTAAAATTATTTTTTAAATTATTAAGGGCAAATTACAAAAACCTCCTCTCAACTATACACATCATTTCATATTTGTCCCTCAACTTTTTTTTATAACTTGATCCTTGAACTATGCTCTGTCTACATTTTGTCCCCCTCTGTCAACTTTTATTTCAAAAATACCCTTGTACTAGTAAGCACAAGTTAAATATTCTAAAACTATTGTGAGTCTTACTGAAAATTGATAAGGGTAATTTTGGAATAAAAAGTTGACGGAGGGGCTAAATGTACATGTAACACAGTTTAGGAATCAAATTGTTCAAAATAAAAGTTGAGGAACCAATATGAAATGCAATGTATAGTTTAGAAGAGGTTTTCGTAATTTACAGGTATTTTATATTTTTTTGGACAAGATCATGCAATTCTAATCAACAGGGTCTCAAGATAGTTTGAGATATCATGGCAGTGATAATGATCCACCATCATTATTATCGATATAACTTGATTGGTCAGGAATAGGACTAAAGAAGTTTGTTTCACATGTAATTACTTGCAATTGGTGCATGAGAAGGAAACAAACAAATCAATTTTGTTTAATATGATTGATGTTATGGTTCAACCCGCCTCCATATACGGGTTCAAATAGAACTATAAACAAAAAAAAGGGCTAATGTGTCTAAGGTTCCTGACAATATATCAGTGGGGTGAAAAGGACGAGCAGGAGATAGGTTTCCTCTAAGGTCCCTGGACAACTGATCAGTCTGATGAAAAGGGTTACCGAAAGGCCAAATCACCCTCACCTTCGTCTTCCTCCTTTCTCCAGTTTCTCTCGAGCTCTGGTGGTGGATGCAGGTGTGAGCAGCGGTGGCGGAGGAAGACACGATTAATAGTAGAAAGGATCCGCTTCGGCTTCGGGCTCCAGCTCCGTTAATAGTAGAAAGGATCCGGGCCATGATCACGGTCGGTGTCCCGTGGATGGTGATTCCAATAGGGTGGAGTGCAACTATTGCAAGAAGATCACAAATGGAGGAATGCATCGGTTTAAAAAACATCTTGCAGGAATTATAGGTGATGTTGCCACTTGCCAGAAAGTTCCACCGGAAGTTCGACAACAAATATTGAACTTCATCAACGGAAAAAAATAACAAAAGGAAGCCAAGGCAAAGGAGTTGGAGAATTTGAGGAGTTCGGTGATTGTGAGAGTCCGTGAAGATGAAGAAGATGATGAAGTATGTATTGAGGGTTCAAATATAAAGAGGGAGCTCGTACAAGAGGACCGATGGACAGATTCACAACACCGAATCCGGAGGAGATTGTTTCTGATAGAGGAAAGATAAAGCAAATGACAATAAACAATGCCTACAAGAAGGAGGACAGAGGGAGAGTCATCCAATACATTGATCGTTGGATGATTCAAGCATGCATTCCCTTCAACACGATTACATTGAGGAGTTTTCAAGCAATGTTAGCTAGAAGCCGTCGGACAATACGGTCAAGGGCTTGTTGGCCCGCTCCATACGAGCTTAGCGGTCCTTTGCTTCAGAAGGAGGTGGAATTCACAAAAGATAATTTACAAACTCATAGAGATACTTGGGAGACATATGGTTGCACCGTTATGACCGATGGATGGACCAACAAAAGAGGCAGGAGCATTATGAACTTGTGTGTGAATTACAACTTGGGTACTAGTTTTTTGAGGTCGGTGGATGCTTTGAATGATATTCATGATGCTAGCTATATTTTTTGGCTAGTGGACAAGTGTATTGAAGATGTTGGAGAGACAAATGTTATCCAAGTGACTGCTGATAACCATGCTTCCAATATTGCGGCTTCCAAGTTGTTGAAGGTGAAGCAACCGAGAATATTTTGGACCTCGTGTGCGGCTCATTCCATGGACCTTATGCTCGAGGCACTTGGTGACACGCCAAGAATCAAGAATTTCATTTCTAAAGCTGAGGTGTAGAGCTATGGTCGATCCAAGTGGCGCCCCGTGGTTGGTCCACATGTCGCTCTCCTCTAGCTTGGGAGATGGAGAGCTACGATTGCTCCATGTGGCGCCTTGTGACTGGTCCATGTGTCGCTTTCCTACTGGTTAGCCTCGATCGGGCCTCTACCGGCCTGCTGGTGATCCATGAGTTGCCCTCATGGACTTCAGAGGCACGGGCTTCTGCTGACTCGCTTGCCTTAGCCATTTTTTGTTGGAATTGGATCCGCTTATCAGAGTCGCAGCGGAAGCAAAAGATAGATCCGAAGATCATACGGTGTATGTTTCATTAAATTATTTCTACAAAACAGTCTACATGCAAATCTATGATCTTAGCATATGTGCGGACACCCTAGAGGCATACTACGATCTACGGAAGACATGCATGCAACTAGTTAGGTGTTAAGAATCATCATACCTTGTGGATCTATGATCCGGAGAAAACAGAACGATGATGAACCGCAAGTGAATCACAAGGGAAGCTGTCGGATAGCACCTTGCCCTTTGCGAATTGAGAAATCCTCGAAGTCCCATCTCTGAGTGCAAGGACTACGAGCCGACGGAGGAATTCGTTGCGAAGACGATGGCATGCCGGTAGATCTCCTCCTTCTCTTTCTCTCTTCTTCCTTCTCCTTCCTTACTCCTTCTTCTTCCTTCTTCTTCCTCTTTCTTCCTTGGCCGAAACCACAAAGAGGAGGAGAGGGGAGAGGTTCAGATTTTCTAGAGAGGGGGAGCACTAAAGGCTGGCCCCTCCCCCTCCATTCTACATATAAGACCGGTCTCCTAGTGCCATGCGCAAGCTAGGGCCGGCCCTAATGAGATTAGGATGAGGGGGGGTCGGTTTTAGGGTTTCCAAGTGTCTATCGTGAACTCTGGACGAAAATGCCCTTCATGAAAAGTGAAAAACTGAAAGAGAGATTGAGTGAGGTGCGCTACTCGGAATCGAGTTCTGTCAGTGCCTATGAGCTCCTGGAATTATTTTGCTTATTCTAAGATCCATATTCAATGTGTTCTGAGCCATATTTCAGTATTTACCAAAATACCCCTACGACCCCTAACACATGTGAATTAGGTTCTTAGGCTCCGGGCTTGCGCTCTATCGCGCTACTTCGTATCCAACGTATCCAACCAGATCGGGGAACAATTCCTATACGCAATGACAGGGTGGAACCTTCAGAGTTCGGGATCTCTAGCTCCAACCGGATTCCTGATTAACTGTTCCGGTGACACACCGAAAGTTCCGTTAATCAGCCCTAATCCGATTAACCCGCATAGCCACCCAGAGTGCGACGCGAGTTGAACTATAGTGATCCTAAACTTATGTTACTCCCTCATAACCCTGTTATCTACTATACTCTGATAATCCTTAGTCCCTCCTATTACTGGTGCCATAATACGACTCGGGCAGTGGGGAGCACCATCAGATCCCGATCGATCATCTGACTAGGGTTTGATGACTTGTCATCTATAACACCACATACCTTCTGGTGCTATGCCTAGTATCCGGAACGTCGTCAGTCATACTGATAACCACCAGGCCTGGGTTAATTGTGTGGACAGATTGACTTATCAAAACGCACCCATCCAACACTAGACGTCGGATAACCTTTAGGGATTACATGTCACTCAAGCGCCAGCCGGGTAACCCAACGTACCGTGGTATTGGACTATGGAGGGTTCGCACACGTTGGCACATTAAAGCACCACACAACTGGTTGGCCCAGTGAACATGGTCCCTCAGGGTTAAGGACAGATTATCTATAGTAGTAAGACGGTTTATGCACCAGTGTCTGAATCACTGAACTGTGCACCGTCTTGGTTCCTGTTCAACACGATCATCGTGCTTGGTCAGGTGAATGTGAATCCCGCGTTCCCGTGGTGGAGACTTCACCACATCCTCTACCTGCCAACAGCTTATTCTCGGTGAAGTGACGGGCATCACCTAAACTGTGAACTAGTTCTAGGTCTACACATAACTGGTCCACTGGGTCTCCCAAGCATAGATCCACCATGCGCCTCAGTGGCCTACTGTGTTCCCCAAGGTCCTTTATTATATGTGTATTAACATATACCAAAGTAGTATTCTAATGAAAGCAATAACCAAAGTCATCTTTATTAATGTTAATACAGAAAATCCACGCTAAGGACACGCGAGCTACAATATTTTTTGCACCAACAAGATCGATGAGATGAGAGAGAGGTTGTGAAGCTAGAAAATCCTCTCTCTATCTAATTCGATCTAAGGGAAAACTAAACCCCAAAAATAGAGAGAAGAGGCGTGAGCTATATCTCCCTTTTTCACCTTGCTCCTGAAATAAGAGATCGAAGAGGGGAGGGAGGGCTGCAAATAGGTCGGCAGCAGCCCCCTCTCTCTCTTGATCTTGCTCTCGGGCAAGAGAGGAACGGAGGAGAAAGGAAAGGTGGGGGGGGGGGGGAGTCAGATTCGTTCGGCCCTCTCTCTTTCTCTCGGGATATCCTACGGACGGACCGATGAGGGGAGGGGGGAGATTGCATCCTTTTGCGATCGCTCTCTCCTATAGGTTTGCGTGCAAATCGTGCAAAACACATGGATAGGAGAAAAAAAAAGGAACGACACCCCCTTTAAATCCCTGTACAAATGCAGCCCTCTTTCCCTATTAGGTCTCCTATGGAATTGGGTTTACTAATGGGGTGCGCTAGGTGTGACGCATCCCTGTTGCACCAGAGTTGGGACCCACACCCTTTCAAAACCCTAGGACTAATCCCGACATCTGTAGGATTAGGGTTTGTTCGAGATGAATTAACTACGTACCTCTGAACCCGATTAATTACTCACTAGACCGACCAGACTGACCGAGTCCAAGACCGACTGGGTGAAGTCGAGCCAAAACCCAACAAGGGAGAGAGAGAGAGTTATTTGAATACAGAAATAAGCGTGCTTATCGTTTATAAACAAATAGTTTGGCCTAGTATCAACCCACACTAAAAAATCAATCAACCCACAAAGAGAGAGAGAGAGAGAGAGAGAGAGAGAGAGAGAGAGAGAGAGAGAGAGAGAGAGAGAGAGAGAGAGAGAGAGAGAGAGAGGGGAGGGGGGGGGGGGACTATTGTTTGAGTTCGAGGATTTTTGTCACTTGAGGTTGTCACGTGGCATCTTTAGAAAGGTTGCCACATGGCACTTAGTTGTCACTTTTAATAAAACGAGCATTTTTAGCTTCTGAGAATGAGGGCAAAGTTGATATCGCTTTCCATATTAGATTTCCTCAGGTATGGGACCACTGGTTCAGGTGGAGCCCTGAAAGTCATGGATGAAATTTCTTTAGTCTGAGAGAGAGTCTACAGTGGAGAAGAAGTGAGAAGGAAGAAGAATAATAAGAAGGAAACCTACGGATTATTGACATGTCTTCCTTGGCTTCGATTTGGGCAGGTGTTCTTATATGTCGGGAGCTTTTGGTATTCTCTGATCTATGTACGGTGAATCTCTACTCCATGTTGGGAGTTCTGAGAGGGATCATTGAGTGCTTTGCGGGGATCCGACAAATGGGGAGACCCACCGCTTGTGTATTTTCTTTGATCGTGATAATCCAATCATTATTGCCAGCATATATTATTATTCGTTCTATTGTTGTGTGTTTGATCGTTCTCGTTATTTATGTAGGACTTTGAACCTCAATTCTTGTGCGACACTTCTGATTGCACTCGGTGGATCACCGACGTGTGTGCACGACTAGTGAGGTCTTCGGAGGTTCTACTATCTGATTTTCCATCAAAAAATGCAAAAGATCGGACATTGAGGTCAGTTGATTCAGAAATTGTTTTAATTGAGTAAGATAGAAAATAAATTAGAATTATTGCAAGGGTCTTAGTTGGTGATGGAGGAGATTGACTGGGCCAAAAGAGACAATATTAATTTGAGAACATATTATTTTTCCTGGAGAATACAGTAACCTCCCCTGAGGTTTGGCATAATTGCAAGGACACCTCCTCATGTTTGAAATATTGCACTGACCTCCCCTAATGTTTCATTTTATTGACAAAAATCTTCCCTCGACGACAAGATTTGCATGATCGATATCATCGGAAAAACTTCAAGAATATCTATTTTTTTCTTACTTAATTTTTTTAAAATTCTAAAAACAATCTAAACCGAAAATAGGTAATGTTAGTTGTCCTGGGTCCCAAATTTGTGTCACATTTTTCAAATTTATCTTTAAACTTTATTTTTATATTATCAAGGGTAAAATATATATTTTTAGACATTGTGGACGAGACCATGCAAATCTAATCAACAGGGTCTGGAGATAGCTTGAGATACCAAGACAATGATAATGATCCAGCACGATTATTTTCAATGTAATTACTTGCATTGGTTGCAAGAGAAGGTAAGAAATAAATCTCTCACCACCCTCCTTTGTCTTCGTCAATCGTCAGCATTAGGTGATGAGTTCAGATCTCCTCCTGTCGGTCGCCCTGGTTGGTGGACCCGGAGCATCACAGCTGCATGATGGTGGTTTCAGATCTCCTCCAATCGGTAGGCCCGACACTCATCCTAGTCGCACGAAGGTAAGTGATCCGAAATTGATCGAACTCTAGCCTACTGCATGCGACTGTGATGCATGCTGGGCCCACCGACCAGGGCTGACCGATTGAAAGGTATCATAACTCGACGATAGCTGACGACCCAAAAGCGAATGAATCATGGATCCAAAAGCAAGCTGATGCTTTAGCTGACGAGATGAGAGATGATCGGAGGGAAAGAGAGAGTGTGTACCATTCGAATACGGAAATTAGCATGGCTATTGACAATCATTTATCAATTAAACAAGGTTTGAAGCCAGTCCAATTGGGTCTGCTGACGTGGCAGACCATCACAGCCGTCCCTTGTACTCAGCCCCAGCAAGTGAATCACACTCAACCAGACCAACCTGCAAAGGGACGGTTGGGATTCGGTGCCACATCAGAATGTCAAAATCGGAATGTAGCATTGCTCCCTTCGAATTGTATGAAATAGATGAATTTTAAAATATTTTAAGAAAAAAAAAAGGCAACCAAGATACGTCCGTCCTACGGCTTTAATGATTTGCTAGCGGGCTCTTATCTAGGTGGTACTTTCTCTCTCCCTTGTTGGACAGGGAAAAATTATCCAATGGAACGCTCACTCACAGTCAACAGATGCATTACGGGTCCATTCGTGAATCGCACAGTTCCTAAGATACAATTCTTAAAGTTTGGCTTTCGTCCCATTCAGTTTTGGAGGTGGTTGCATCCGAGGGACATAACATATTCACGGGTGGATCCCCGAGATCCACTGGCTATGAGTGAGCGTTCCACCACGTCAGCATATACATCGGTTCCACTGGATAATTTCTCATGGGAGGGTTTCCCTATTCGACTCCCAACATAGACCCCGTGGAACATATTTTTGTTGGTTTGTGCAAATCTTGACCGTTGATGTCATGTTCACGTGGTTGGTGAGTTTAATAAAAATAGCAGTTATGATGTGAGCCCCATCTCTAACGGCCTGATCGGTCCGGCAAAATGTTAAAAAACAGATTGAGTGGATGGGTTGAGTCATTATTTGAATGGTTCATTAAATGTTTTTTATTAATGCAATGAAGGTCACGTCACGATCGATTAGCTCATGAATTCTTGGCATCATCTTTTGGAGGTGGCAGCCAAGCATTAGTACCTATGTCGGTACCATAGAATTTCCCCAAGAACTAGGGTCATCCTCTTGTTAAAAAAAAAAAATAAATAAATAATACCATTATGAGATCTTTGGATTAGGTAGCTGTCCACCATCCAATCTTTCTCCGGAATTAGAGTTTTTCATTGATTATTTGGGACTTAAGTTAATCCACTCCATAAATAATATATGACCCCTTAGAGTGGGTACGACCGACGGTAGCACCTGCGCGTACGACCGACGGTAGCATCTGCGCGCACGTAGCGGTGCGACAACAGGCTACACAACTCGGGGCAGTGGCCTGCCTGCACGAGTGGCGGCGGCTGGCGATGCTGAACACGTGGCGGTCAGTGCGGTTCACGGTGGGGTGGCGATGCCGAACGCGTGGCAGTCGGTGCAGTTCACAAGCTATAAAATCTATATCACAACCGTGATCGCCCAGCCAAACCGACTCCAGTAGAGCACATCACCAGGGCGGAGTTCAGGGAAAACCGGGCAGAAATCGCTCAGATGCGCCGCCTCCAGGAGGCATCAATCAAAGCTCAGTTCCCGGACATCGCCAAGCAAATGATCCAGGCCACCTACCAGCTTCCAGCAGATCCAGCCCCCGCTCCAACTCCAGAGTCGGTCCCTGTACCAAAACGAATCCGAAGACGAGGGGAGCAATGAAGACTATTCAGGCGAGAATAAAAAGCCTAGGATCTTTTCCTTATCTGGCACCTACGAGTGCCCCTATCTTATTTTCTGTACTTTCAATTCCACATTGTAACCCAAATTTTCTAATCAAATCTCTAATGTGATCATCATCCTCGTCCTTGATCTTAATTGATAATTCAACAAATATAAATATACATATAATTTAATATAATATACTACCTATATATATATATATATATATATATATATATATATATATATATATATATATATATATATATATATATATATGAGTTTGGATTTTACTATGTTCGTTAATACATCTTAAAACCGCAACGGATCAAGAAACAAAGAAATCGGCATGATTGATCGATCGATCGCGAGGCCCGATCGATCGGACGTGTCAATTTCTCTATCCCATGAAAATACGAACACAAAAACTTTAGCTTATTTAAAACCCTAACCCCTCACATTTGTTATACCTCGTCAAAACCTTTCTAAAACCCTAGTTGTCATCCAGAACAGTGACTTTTCTTTTCTACGCAAGGATTTGAGCCATCCTATTCCGCTAAACACAGGCACGACTACGTCGCAAATCCCGACGGCAATTCAAACGTCAGCGATAAAATATCTTCTTTCTACCATTTTTGTCTGAATTAGGTCATTGTCAACAATGGCCCAATTCAAATTATCATGCCCCGTGATCAATGACTCGGCAATTCAGAAGACAGATGCTCTAACGCCGACAACTACACCCTCAATCGAAGGGATGTTCGACAACGTCATCAGAAAATTCCGGATCGCCTCTCACGAACATTTCTGACACCTTCCATCTCCACTACCAACAACACAGCAACCAGAGGAGCACGAGTGGACCCACGATCAACTATTCCTAACTCCTTGTTTCACCAGCAGAATCGAATGTACCTTGATGATCGACAACAGTAGCCAAGGAAAGTTTGTTTCATCCTAACTAGTAGATTTTTTCAGGCTAAAACGACTCCCCTTAGTCAAACGCTACTTAGTAGGATGGATCAAACAAGGAGGGAAAATATTTGTTTCCCACAAGTGTTTAATCAAAATCCACATCGCTCTAGATTACACGGACGTGATTTGGTGTCATATCCTTTCCACTTAAAATTGCAAATCCTACTAGGAAGATTATGCCAATATGATCATCAAACCACTCACGACGGTCGCACTAACTCCTACACATTTCTAATAAATAAACAAACGATAACACTAAAACCATCTTGTGACCTGTGCAATTCTAAAAGAGAAACACTACCACACTAGCATGATTCGACCAACCTTGTTTGCCAAGTATAAAATTTTGTAACGCGTGACTGAAGACATAAAATTTAGTGCTAATAGAAGTCAACCTATGTTATCTTTTACTGCATCTTCACTTCTGCTTTTAGTTTATTTTAAATAGTGGGCCCCAGTTTCCATTGAATGAAAGTCTATTGACTATCTTATTTTTTCAGAACAGCTCTTGCAGAGATTATTTTCATGGGTCCTGATTTGGTCATTTTACACAAAAATAGGGAGAGATTGAGGAGCCCATTGGAGTGCTCTTCCATTCCTAGCCTATATGGTAGTTATAAGCTTTGAAGAATAAAGAAGAATTGTAGGAGCCCGTTGGAGATGCTCTTAGAATGCTAGTGAGATTTAAATGTCACTGGTTAGATTCAACCACCACTCGTACATGGCCATGTCAATCGGGCTGAGCAGAATTGGAAAAACCTTTAGGCTGAATATTATTTTCCCTTCTCCTACAAAAATTAGGGTGAGACTTGGGCAAGTTGAAGGTCTGCCCATGCCCAACCTGGTCTACACACACGTCAACCCGTTTTGCCCGTGGAAGTCCAGCCCGTGCTTGCCCATGTCGGGTTTCTCTGGTTGTTCAGGTTGCCCAATTTGCTAAAAATTGGACATGTTTTTTTATTTGGGTAAAGAAAACTAGCTTATATTAATCTAGAAAACCAACTAAAATTGGACAGGTTGGGCTGGTATAATCTGTGTTAGATCAGGTTATGTGTTTATTATTATATTCAGTAAAGTTAAAGAAGAGACATATAGATGGGACTAAGTTATCAAAGGTTGCAACAGATCCAACAATCCATAAATCGAGACAAAAAAGTTCTAAAAATACTTCCTCATAGTCAGAGACTCATAGGTATCTAATCTAATTACTGCTCTTAGTTTCAAAAGATTTTATATGAATAACAAAACAAAAAATCTTAGAAAATGCTAGTAATAATTAATAGTATATCATAAGTATAAATCATCAAAATTCTGAAATGACAACAAGAAGAATGGAAAGCCTTAATTACACCAAGTTCAGGCTAGCAAGTAGCAACATAAAATATAAGGTTGAAAATGAATCTTAATAATTGTATTGATTCAGCTTTTTAAGGGCAGGGGCGCCATGAATAGAACCCCTGTAGTTCCTACCAAATATATATATATATATATATATATATATATATATATATATATATATATATATATATATATATATATATATATATATATATATATATATATATATATATATATATATATATATATATATATATATATATATATATAGAGAGAGAGAGAGAGAGAGAGAGAGAGAGAGATAGAGAGAATACGAGGTATGAGCTGACAGCCCATTTCTTGGTTTGGGCTGTCAGCTAATAGCCCTCCAATCCCCATCTTCAGCCGTTCGTTTTTTTTAAAAAAAAAAACAAATTTTTTAACAGCTGTAACCCCCGTCTCTCTCTCTCTCTCTCTCTCTCTCTCTCTCTCTCTCGATCTCGATCTCGAGCAGCAGCCCGACCACCCTCTCCCCTCTGGCAACGGCTCCTGCTCTGGCTCCGGCACCAGCTCGGGCTCCGGCGTCACCCCCCTCCGGCATCCCCCTTGACGATGGATCGCACTCGCCGGAAGTGGACGTGTGGTCGGGCTTGGTGCGATCGACCGGCGCTGGAGGGGGGGACTGCGATCAGCCGGAGTCGGAGCCGGAGCCGGAGTCGGAGCCGGAGCAAGAGCCGGAGTGGGAGCGGGAGGTAGAGTCGGAGCCGGAGCCAGAGCCGGATTCGGATCCGAAGCAGGAGCGGAGGTGGGGGTGCCGGAGCCGGAGAGCCGGAGGGGGGGGAGCCGGAGAGTCGGAGGGGGGAGGGTGGTCAGGGAGAGGGAGCCGGAGCCGGAGGGGGGTCGGGCTACTGCCGGAGTCGGAGGGAACCGGAGTGGGAGCCGGAGTCGGAGTTGGAGCCGGAGTCGGAGGGGGGTCGGAGCTGGAGCCGGAGCAGTAGCCGGAGGGGGGTCGAGCTGCTGCTCGAGATCAAGATCGAGATCAAGAGAGAGAGAGAGAGAGAGAGAAAGAGAGAGACGGGGGTATATCTGTTTAAAAATTTTGATTTTTTTTTTAAAAATGAACGGCTGATGATAGGGATCGGAGGGCTGTTAGCTCAAAGCCCAAACCAATAAATGGGCTGTCAGCTCATACCCCGTATTCTCTCTCTCTCTCTCTCTCTCTATATATATATATATATATATATATATATATATATATATATATATATATATATATATATATATATTTATATATATATAAATATATAAATATATATATATAATACGGGGTATGACCTGACAGCCCATTTGCCCATTTGGGCTATCAGCTAACAGCCCTCCGATCATGATCACAGACCGTTTATTTAAAAAAAAAATCACCCAAACAGCTGTAACCCACCCTGTACCTCTCTCTCTCTCTCTCTCTCTCTCTCTCTCTCTCTCTCTCTCTGCACCCCCCTCCCGACCACCCTCCGCCTCTCCCCCTCCCCGGTGCTGACAGACCCCGACTCGCCCCTCAGGCAGCCGGCACCCCCTCCTCCTCCCCCACCGGCACCCCCTTCTCCTCCCCCTCCGACGCCGGAACCCCCTTCTCTCCCCCTCCCTGACCAGCCCCCACTCCACCCCCAGCGCCGGCAAACCCCCGACCTCCCGCCGATCGCAGCCCACCTCCCCTCGGTGCTGATCGCCCTCCCCGACCAGCCTCCACTCCACCCACGGTGCCGGCAAACACCCGACCGCCCGCGGATCGCAGCCCACCTTACCCCAGTGCTGATCGCAGCCCCCTTCTCCTCCCCCTCCGTCAGGCCAGCCCGATTGGGGGTGCCGGCGTCGGAGGGGGAGGAGAAGGGGCTACCGGAGGTGCCTGCCAGAGGGGGAGGACGTGCCAGCGGTCTGGGGCCTACTAAAGGGGGTGCCGGCGGTCTGGGGCTGCCGGAGGTGCATGCCTGCCGCTGGTCTGCCGGCGCCGGGGGTGGAGTGGAGGGTGGTCGGGAGGGGGGCAAAGGGTGGTTGGGAAGGAGGCTGCAGAGAGAGAGAGAGAGATGGGGTGGGTTACAGCTCTTTGGGTGAATTTTTTTTTTTTAAATGAACGGCCCCGTGATCTTGATCAGAGGGCTGTTAGCTGACAGCCCAAATGGGCAAATGGGCTGTCAGCTCATACCCCGTATTCTCTCTCTCTCTCTCTCTCTCTCTCTCACTCTTTATATATATATATATACATATATATATATATATATATATATATATATATATATATATATATATATATATATATATATACATATATATATATATATATATATATATATATATATATATATATATATATATATATATATATATATATATATATATATATATATGAGAAATGCTAAAATGCGGCGTGCGGTGCGTGCGGCGTCGCACCGCAGCCATCTGATGCACCGCTGCGTGCATCGCATGCACCGCAACGGTGCATCAGACTGCTGCGGTGCGGCGCCGCACGCACCGCACGCCATACCCTAGCATGCCTATATATATATATATATATATATATATATATATATATATATATATATATATATATATATATATATATATATATATATATATATATATATATATATATATGTGAGGAATGGGATGCTGCCTATCAAAGCAGCGTTTTTGCTGCTTTGAGACATTGTTTGACCATCCTAAAAGTTTTGGAATTTAATAAAATTTGGTGAGGGTGTTGTCTAGGGTAAGATGATCATCCTCACAAATTTTCATCAAATTCCAAAACTTCTAAGAGGGCCAAATGGTCGAAGCAAAATGCTGCAGATTTTAACGGCGACTGCAGACGACTGATTTTGCTTCGACCATTTGACCCTCTTAGAAGTTTTGAAATTTGATGAAAATTTGTGAGGATGATCATCTTACCCTAGACAACACCCTCACCAAATTTCATCAAAATCCAAAACTTCTAGGATGGTCAAACATTGTCTCAAAGCAGCAAAAAATCTGCTTTGATAGGCAGCATCCCATTCCTCTATATATATATATATATATATATATATATATATATATATATATATATATATATATATATATATATATATATATATATATATATATATATATATATATATATATATATATATATATATATATATATATATATGGGTCGGGATCCTGTGCCATCGAGGAATTGCCTTCATTTGGGACGTCAATTCCTGGCCCTTGATTTCGGACAACATAAACGGTCCAGATCTTAACCTCCTTTATTACCCAGTTGGTGTTGAGCTGTCAGATCTTATCCCCTCCACCACTCCGAGAGAAGTGTGGAGAAAAACCATCGACGCCGGATCTGCTCTCCCGGAGTCGGGGCTGCTCTCTCGACGTCGACCGGAGTCGGGGCTGCTCTCTCGACGCCGAAGCATCCCTTCCCGATGCCAAGCACCACTCCCCGACGCCGGATCAGGGCCCTCGACGCCGGATCTGCTCTCCCGGAGTTGGGGCTGCTCTCTCGACGCCGACCGGAGTCGGGGTTGCTCTCTCGACGCCGACCGGAGTCGGGGCTGCTCTCTCGACGCCGAAGCAACCCTCCCCGACGCCAAGCACCACTCCCCGATGCCGGATTAGGGCCCTCGACGCCGGATCTGCTCTCCCGGAGTCGGGGCTGCTCTCTCGACGCCGACCGGAGTCGGGGCTGCTCTCTCGACGTTGAAGCAACGCTCCCCGACGCCAAGCACCACTCCCGGAGAATTGCTCCGGACGCCCGATCTTCTCCATCGACGAGCAACCCTTGACGCCGGACGGTAGCTCCAGACGCCCGACCTATTCGACTCCGGAGAGCAGTCGAGCGTGGAGAAAAACCCTCACCGGAGCACTGACCTATCTGACGCCAGATCTGGGCCCTCGACGCCGATGGTAAACATAGAATTTTTTGGATTGTTTATGTAGTCAAGTAACATAACAGAGTACTTTTGATGCTTTTTATCTTATAAAAAAAAACAATGAAGAACATATATGTACAAGGAAAAACACTGATTGCACATTGGCCTGTCAATGGACTGGATCATGATCCAAATCCGATATGAAAATTCTCGATTTGGAATTAGTTTTTTGGTCTGATATTTGTTTAAAAATGATCCGACCTGATTGAAAATATAATCGGATCAAATATGGATCTACTCCGACTCGTTCCGAATAAGATCCTATCCGATATATTTAGTCAGCTAGTATCTTTCTATCACGATTATTCCCCCTCGGATCATTTTATGTATCGATTGGGTTTTTTTGTTGCAGAAGCTGGAGAGGGAGTTCCAAGCATAGGAGGATAAACGGCGGAGTGAGCAGCATAGCTGATGCTTCGTTGTCACCGAAATCAAAGCATGTATGTCTATCGTTTGGTCTGTTCTTTCCTATTGTGTATGTAGCTAGGATTCCTATGGCATTGTGGGTTAGTGAAATGCGTATTGTGGTTCGCCGATCACCCTTGCATCGCTGTGCTTTAACTAACATATATTTTTTTTAATCATGTTTACTGTTCTTTAATCATGTTCTGTAATAAAAGATAATTTTTTGGTTTGCTCCTCATTTTCTGGTATCCAATTTTTTAATCCTGTTTGGTAATAAAAGATAATTTTTGGTTGATAATTTTTGGTTTGCTCCACATTTTCTGGTATCTATAATCATATGAAATTGCAGAATGTCTGAACAAGTTAATAACAATGAGGGTAATACTTCGGCTCCAAGCATGGATGTTCTGCACAATGCTGAAAATTATGGGATTGCAATTACGGTCGAGGACATTTTGCAAAATGAAAGTGCTGATGTTGGTGATACTTCAGCTCCAAATAGAGATGTTGGCAATATTGAGGCATCATATTTGGGGATGTTATTTCATTCATCTGAAGAAGCAAGGCAATATTATACAGAGTACGGTCGACAAAGAGGTTTTGCAGTACAGATTCGATCAAGGAACAAAACTCGGTTTCGTTTAAATGAAGTGACAGGAGTTCATTTGGTATGCTCACGCGAAGGGCTTAAAAAAAAGAAAGATGGAATAGATGGAATAGATGAAACGAATAGAAGCGTTTCAACTATCAAACGTGGATGTAAGGCACAGATGCGGGTTCTTTATAATAAAGAACTTAATAAATGGAGGGTAACCAGTTTTAAAGATGATCATAACCATAAATTTGTGACTCCAATGTAAGGCATTTCACTAACCCACAATGCCATAGGAATCCTAATTACATACACAACAGGAGAGAACAGACCAAAAGATAGACATACATTCTTTGATTTCGGTGACAACGAAGCATCAGCTATGCTGCTCACTCCGCCGTTTATCCTCCTATGCTTGGAACTCCCTCTCCAGATCTGCAACAAAAAAACCCAATAGATACATAAAATGATCCGAGGGGGAATAATCGTGATAGAAAGGTACTAGCTGACTAAATATATCGGATAGGATCTTATTCGGAACGAGTCGGAGTAGATCCATATTTGATCCGATTATATTTTGAATCAGATCGGATCATTTTTAAACAAATATCAGACCAAAAAACTAATTCCAAATCGAGAATTTTCATATCGGATTCGGATCATGATCCGGTCCATTGACAGGCCAATGTGCAATCAGTGTTTTTCCTTGTACATATATGTTCTTCATTGTTTTTTTTTTATAAGATAAAAAGCATCACAAGTACTCTGCTATGTTACTTGACTACATAAACAATCCAAAAAATTCTATGTTTACCATCGGCGTCGAGGACCCAGATCCGGCGTCGGATAGGTCAGTGCTCCAGTGAGGGTTTTTCTCCACGCCCGCCTGCTCTCCGGAGTCGAATATGTCG
The DNA here is from genome assembly GCA_947650365.1 of Chamaelirium japonicum. Classification (NCBI taxonomy): domain Eukaryota; kingdom Viridiplantae; phylum Streptophyta; class Magnoliopsida; order Liliales; family Melanthiaceae; genus Chamaelirium; species Chamaelirium japonicum. Next base: position 5,483,170 of record OX393558.1, read on the forward strand.
GGCATCTGGAGCTACCGTCCGGCGTCAAGGGTTGCTCGTCGATGGAGAAGATCAGGCGTCCGAAGCAACTCTCCGGGAGTGGTGCTTGGCGTCGGGGAGCATTGCTTCGGCGTCGAGAGAGCAGCCCCGACTACGGGAGAGCAGATCCGGCGTCGAGGGCCCTGATCAGGGCCCTCGACTCCGGTCGGCGTCGAGAGAGCAGCCCCGACTCCGGGAGAGCAGATCCGGCGTCGAGGGCCCTGATCCGGCGTCGGGGAGTGGTGCTTGGCGTCGGGGAGGGTTGCTTCGGCGTCGAGAGAGCAGCCCCGACTCCGGTCGGCGTCGAGAGAGCAGCCCCGACTCCGGTCGGCGTCGAGAGAGTAGCCCCAACTCCAGGAGAGTAGATCCGGCGTCGAGGGCCCTGATCCGGCGTCGGGGAGTGGTGCTTGGCGTCGGGGAGGGTTGCTTCGGCGTCGAGAGAGCAGCCCCGACTCCGGGAGAGCAGATCCGGCGTCGATGGTTTTTCTCCACACTTCTCTCGGAGTGGTGGAGGGGATAAGATCTGACAGCTCAACACCAACTGGGTAATAAAGGAGGTTAAGATCTGGACCGTTTATGTTGTCCGAAATCAAGGGCCAGGAATTGACGTCCCAAATGAAGGCAATTCCTCGATGGCACAGGATCCCGACCCTATATATATATATATATATATATATATATATATATATATATATATATATATATATATATATATATATATAGAGAGAGAGAGAGAGAGAGAGAGAGAGAGAGAATACGGGGTATGAGCTGACAGCCCATTTGAGCAAATGGGCTGTCAGCCGGTAGCCGTCCGATCGGATCAATCAACCGTCCATTTTTTTTTTTTTTAAATGAACAGCTGTAACACAGCTGTTCTGATTTTTTTTTGTTTTACAGCTCTCTCTCTCTCTCTCTCCTTCGCGCTCTCTCCCTCTCCGTCTCTCTCGCGAGCGGCAGCGACAGCCGGAGGAGACCGGGCCGGAGGCGGGCGGGGGACAGGTGCAGGGGGCGGCGGAGGGGCGCGGCAGCCGGAGGGGACCGGGCCGGAGGCGGGGCGCAGGCGACGCGGGCGGCGCGGGAAGGGCGGCGCAGGCGGCACGGGGCGGGGGGCGCAGGCGGCGCAGGACGGGCGGCGCAGGCGGCTCGGGGCGGGCGGCGCAGGCGGCGCGGGGCGGGGGGCGCAGGCGCCCGGCACCGGCGTTGGCCGGGAGTGGAGGTCGGGGATGTGCTGCTCGGCGTTGGCCGGGGCGCGGGGCGGGCGGCGCAGGCGGCGCGGGGCGGGAGGCGCAGGCGGCGCGGGGCGGGGGGCGCAGGCGGCGCGGGGCGGGGGGCGCAGGCGCCCGGCACCAGCGTTGGCCGGGAGTGGAGGTCGGGGAGATGCTGCTCGCGCGTGAGAGAGAGAGAAAAAATTAAGTACAACTGTTTTTGTTTAAAATAAATGGACGGTATGATCGGATCCGATCGGACGGCTACTGGCTGACAGCCCATTTGAGCAAATGGGCTGTCAGCTCATACCCCGTATTCTCTCTCTCTCTCTCTCTCTCTCTCTCTCTCTCTCTCTATATATATATATATATATATATATATATATATATATATATATATATATATATATATATATATATATATATATATATATATATATATATATATATATATATATATATATATATATATATATATATATATATATATATATATATATATATATATATATATATATATATATATATATATATATATATATATATATATATATATATATATATAGGGGAGGGATACTCTTACTCATGGCCTCTTACTCATATAGTTACCTATGATCCGGGCCGTCTATTAGATCGCGACGTACGGTTCAGATTTGATTGGGAGTTAAAGCAATGATGCCCTCATTAAATGCAGGCTTTTAATACGGGCTTTTAATACAGGGCATTTAATGCGGACACCATTGCATTAACTACCTATCTAATCTGAACCGTACGTCGCGATCTAATGGACGGCCCGGATCATAGGTAACTATATGAGTAAGAGGCCATGAGTAAGAGTATCCCTCCCCATATATATATATATATATATATAGGAGTGTTACGTTGCGCTGTGCGCTGCCCCGCCGAAGAAATGCGCTGCGCGTTTCTGGCCGTCCGATCGCGCGGATCGGCTGAAACAGCGCTCAAAACCCCGCTCAATCCCCCGGCCATCTGATCGAATCGGTCAGCCGTCTGATCGCATGCATACACAGCCGCCCGCCCGTCTGATCGCATGCATACACAGCCGCCCGCCCATCTGATTGGTCATTCGATTCCCATCCGTTGGATCGATGGGAATCGAACGGACCGAAACAGTTTTCGCTGTTACTGTAGCAGCTACAGTAACATCGAAAACTGTTTTACACCGTTCGATTGGAACGATCTAACGCACAGCACCAGCCACCCTTTTGTTCTATTCCCATCCGTTGGATTGATGGGAATCGAACGGTCGAAAACAGCTTTCGCTGTTACTGTAGCCGCTACAGTAACAGCGAAAACTATTTCGGTCCGTTCGATTCCCATCGATCCAACGGATGGGAATCAAACGACCAATCAGACGGGCGTGCGGCTGTGTATGCATGCGATCAGACGGGCGGGCGGCTGTGTATGCACTTGATCAGACGGCTGACCGATTCGATCAGACGGTCGGGGGATTGAGCGTTGTTTTGAGCGCTGTTTCAGTCGATCCGCGCGATCGGACGGCCAGAAACGCGTAGCGCATTTCTTAGGCGGGGCAGCGCACAGCGCAACGTAACACTTCTCTCTCTCTCTCTCTCTCTCTCTCTATATATATATATATATATATATATATATATATATATATATATATAGGAGAGGGATACTCTTACTCATGGCTCTTACTCATATAGTTACCTATGATCCGGACCATCCATTAGATCCCGACGTACGGTTCGGATTAGATGGGGAGTTAAATCAATGATGTCTGCATTAAATGCCTGTATTAAAAGCCCGCAGCCGTCTGATGCATGCGTTGCGTGCATGCGATGCATGCAGCGGTGCATCAAACGGCTACTATGTGGTGCCGCACTTACCGCATGCCGCATTATAGCATGCCCATATATATATATATATATATATATATATATATATATATATATATATATATATATATATATATATATATATATATATATATATATGGGTCTGGATCGGATGACCCAGCAAATAACCCAGCACCCTTTGATGACCTAGAGGTTTTTAAATGGGCTGATTTTTTGTAGGCATGTTGTCTATGGTATGTTGATCATCCTCACAAAAAATCAGCCCATTCTAAAATCTCTAGGTGCATCAAATGGGCTCTTCAAATCAACGGTTAAAATTTACAGTCGAAAACCGTTGATTTGAAGAGCGCATTTGATGCACCTAGAGGTTTTAGAATGGGCTTATTTTTTGTGAGGATGATCAACATACCATAGACAACATGTCTTCAAAAAATCAGCTCATTCTAAAACCTCTAGGTGCATCAAAGGGTGCTGGGTTATTGTTGGGTCAAAATTTGTTGGGTCAGCCGATCCACACACACACACACACGAGCTGGAGCTCAAATGGAAATGTGATTGGGACTGCTGCTCAAAGTGAGGTGAGAGATATTTTCATCCATACGAGCTGGAGCTCAAATGGAAATGTGATCAGGACTACTGCTCGAAAAGGATCTCTAAAAAGGACTTTTCAACAACTCCCCCTAAAAAACTCCCCCTAAAAAATATAGTAGGGATCCCATAAGAGAATAATTTTGTTCACTGAAGCATTACCTCTCGACGTAGACTGTTGGATGTAAATCACTGACATTCATACAACAACGGTGTCATACAGTGTTTATCCAACGGTCCACATTTGAAGGTAAAACCTCACATCCTGTTAGGACGGTGAACAAAATCGCTCTCGATACCATAAGATGTCCCATACCTCACATGTCGGCATGCCTACCATCTGGCGGATCTGATGCATCAAGTCCGATGGCCTTATTAGATCATTTCTCTCATAAAATATCTCATTATTGTTTCCTCAGTATGTCAACACTACCTAGTATTTTTTTTTAAGGAAATACTACATATTAGTATACTTATTAGTGTATTACTAGTTCAACCCCTGGCCGAGGACAATGAAAAACGCCACCAACCGTGTACATACCTTATTCAACACAGCCGTGCACTCTTACAACTCTATCATGGAAATATAAAAAAGAAGAAGAAGAAAAAACCTTCTCTCCCTCCGTCATTCTATTCTAATATAGATATAACACGATAAGTCTATTCAGAGCAATGCTATTCATACCAAATGTTTAAACATAATGACATGTCATCCGATCACAATATCCATCCCTTTGCCTGAGGGTTTGGGTTGAGTGTGATTCATCGATCATAGTTGGGTGCAACTAACGACTTTGATCACAACACATCATCTTATTTAAAGAAATCGGTAAATGCTTTCGGGATAAATAGTGTTTTCCTTTTTGTTCACATCCTACCCTTCTCTCTCTTGGTTTCCATTAAAGTTTTCTTTAAAGTATAATGGAAAACTAGTGCTCCATTAATCTGTTTTAGGCTGAAAAAAAAAAAGGCTCATAGAAGGAAAACTAGTGTACATGTTACATGCATGGTGTAGCACCTGCCCATAGATCAAAGAAGAAAATACAAAAACAGTCAGAATTTATATTAGCTCTAACTTTATGACCTCCAAGAAATGTGTTCAGCATTATTATTATTATTATTATTCTTTGGAAGAGGACATGCATGCCCCTGTCCTTGTTAAAGCGACGCCCTTAAGTACCATTGCACAAGTGAGACCACGATTCAAAGTTTGTAAATTGCAGGAGTGCGAAATATTCTTTTTCTCATCAAAATCGAGCTCTGTTTCTATCCACAGGTACACCACTTTATTTATACACCATAAACCGTAAGACAAGCACAAGATTTGATTCTGTGACCGCTGGGGAGGGCAAAGACTGAGGTTGACCACTGGGATACAAACGTACTTGTGTGTACAACATTTCTGGTTGTTCACAAAAAACATATGCATGATTGAGTTGTTAGTATGCTTCACTAAGTTTTTTTTTTTTTTTTTTTGAGAACTCCTAAGTTATCAACTACGGAGAATATTGCATTCGACAAGCAAGAGAAAAAAGCCAACTTCAAATGTACTTAACGATCATTTAGATTGCATTGCGGATTTGTGGTACTGAGACTTTTTGCCCGAGTGATGCTCCTGATAATGTCCAGCCGTTGGCTATGTCAGATCTTTAGGTCATTATATAATGACCCGTCGGTAATACAAAAAAAAAAAACTTGTGACCGAAACTTTATGGATTGATTTTTATGGTAATACAAAACAAGATGCAAACTAAGATCAGAAACATAGATAACAAAAAAGAAAAAAATTACAAGATATACATGAAATAGATCGAATAATTGCACATGGATCTAACCAATAAAAAACAAACAAAAAAAAAGACATCATCTTCTTAGCGGCTATCCAAATCCTTTGTCAGAGTTGTTCTAAATCTCAACACGGGGTAGATTGTCTGGCCGAATATCCCATTTCTGGAGGGGCATTCTCAGGGTCAAGGATCTTTATAGGGGGGCTACCACCCTGGTGCTAGGTGACGGTCGGGATATCAGATTCTGGAGGGATACTTGGCTCGGGGACAGACCACTGGAGCAGCTCTTCCCATCACTTTTTGCGATTGCCCGGAACAGGGGAGCTTCTGTCCGATCCCAGGCTAGTAGGAGACGCGGTGCGGTTGGCTGGCGGTTGAGATTCGATTCCCCTTTGGACCAGGACGGTCAGAGGGAGCTGCACGACCTTCACTTGATTCTTCAGGCGGCTTCGTTCCGGCCAGTCAGGGACGTGGTTCGTTGGGGCGGTACTTCGTCAGGAGTTTTTTCGGTTCGCTCCTTCTATGCTCATCTTCTTCCTCGGGGGCAGCGGCATGGACCGTCTAAGGCGATTTGGAAGTCGAAAGCTCCCTCGAAAGTCCAGATTTTCTCCCTGCTGGCCTCGAGAAACAAGATACTGACGAAGGCCAACTTGATTAGGCGGCATCACCCCCAGGCGACAGATGCTTCTTGCACCTTCTGCGACTCGGAGGAGGAGGAGTCATCTCATCTTCTGCTTGGGTGCCCGTTTGCAAGGGACCTTTGGGATCACTTCGAGGGCAAGGCTGGTGTAGCTTCGCATCCCAGGAACCTTAGGAGCCTCTGGACATCTTGGAGGAGAAGGAGAATCCCGATGGAAATCCGGAAGCCCTGGGACGTCTTGGTCATGGCAATACTTTGGGTTATTTGGCTTGAGCGGAATAACAGGATTTTCAATGGTAAGTCGGCAGGGCAGGATAGGTTGCGACTTTCAGTCGTCTCCTTTTTCCGTGCTTGGATTGTGCCCTGGAGAGATAAGCTTGGGCCGGAGGCTACCTCTTTTTGTAACGACCTGTTATCTTGATTGTTTAATGACTTCTGGTTAGGGTCCGCCAAACCCTCCCTCCTTTAGGAGGGGTTCTCAAAAAAAAAAAAAATCTCAACACGAAAAATCGATTGAGAGATCACACGAGAGAACGGCAATGAGAGATCCATAACAAGAAATAACCAAAAGATCACTATAAGACAAGATCCAAGATTCTAGTGAGAATGTTTGCAAAAAAAAAAACCAAAAAGATTCTAGTGAGAACTTGATGGAAAAAATCTTATTATTAGTTGGAAAGAGAGTGGTGTCTCTCTCTGCTTCACGGAGTAAGGAATCTAGATCCCAAAGGCACTCTGCTTCTTTGCTCATCTAAAAGCTCGAGTTGTTAGAGAGAGAGAGAGAGCCAACAATGTTCCCCGTCCCCCCCCCCCCCCCCCGTGGATCAACACAGGCACAAATAACCGTTGGAGAATATAAAAAAACGTACCAAGGTATAAACACAACGTCATGCATTTGAACACATAACCTCCTACTCGATCAGATACCGTGTGGAAATTCTTCCAACCATGAAACTCATGTCGAGGACTGAGGTCCCAACACTTCTATATAAGGATTTCAATGATATACATTGTTGGCCTCCTCTTTGACAGCTTGAGTCTTTAGATGAGTTGGTAAGTTAACATGGTACCAGAGCCAAACTATCACATCCACCTGTTTAGTGGGGGACACACATTACTACACCTACGTGTCAAGGACCGGAAAACATTTGATTTTTTTTTTTTTTTTTGGAAGATGGTGAACTTACTATTCATTATATATCCCTCAATTGTGTCTGTTTGCTGCATTTGCCAGGAACCACAATTGGGGTAGAAATAATCGATGGCTGTGTCACTAAATTTGTTCGTTAATTAAAGAAGGCTCACTACTTTTCTTTTTTTTATACAATATAGAGGGAAAATAAAACAGGTATTTTAGACATCCTGCCAAAAACATTACGGGTCGTCCCTTCCAAATGATGCTTTCTATCTAGTCCAGAATAATATAAAATAGATTAGTTTTCATCCGTCTTACAAAAGAGAAGAGTGTCATCTGCTGCTAGATACCCTCACACTCCAAAACCTGGGTCGTTAGATGAGGTCCACAAAGGGTATATAAAGACAGCACGGCCAAACCAGCTTGCCGATGTGGGACTAAACTCCAACACTCCCCCTCACGTGCAGGCCGGTTTTATTCGATCCTTGTCACATGGGTAGATTCTTACTCGGCTTAACGGGCATAGGCCAAACTTGCTTTGATACCATGTTACATACCCTTATATCCCAAAACCCTGATCGTAAGAGACAGTGGCGGATCCAGAAACTCCAAAATTTAAAAGTTTGGAGGGGCCACGTGTAAAGAATTTTTAAAAATCTTCAAAACCCCAAAGGGACCTTATTGAAATTTTGCCAACTTTGGGGGACCCACAGCCCCCCCTTGGCTCCGCCCCTGGCAAGAGAAGATCCACAGAGGATATATAACGACAACACTGCCCAGCTGGCTAGTCGATGTGGGACTAAACTCCAACAACCACTTATAATTAGTTATTAACAAAATTCCAAACGAAGAAACCCTACAAAAAAAAAAGATACGACTAAAAGCACCCCATGACTTGACCTAGAAGGACAATATAAATTGAACAATGAAACCGTTACAACGACACAAGCGGTGCTGTATCCATGAATATAAAGGTCCGGTTCGGCTCGTCTCCATTCATGGGTGTCTATATTCCCATCTATTCCTGGCTCCCATGCGTGGGATTGCGATTTGACGGTACAGATTGAAAACTTTGATTTCCAACCGGTTGATCTGGACCCTTGAATCCTGATCCCGCGTACAGTAGCAAGGAACAGAGGGGAATAGAGGCACCCAGGAATGGAGACGAGCCGAACCCTGTAACAACACCGCTCATCTCAATGGGGCGTGCGACCAGTCATGGATAAAAAACATGTGGAAAACGGGCCGAACGCGGAACCACCGATCCGGGCCGCACCCATCCAAACAAACCGCTTGTCTGGTCCCGCCTTTTTCACCGTATCTCTATGAATTTTACTTGGGGCGCCTCACAAATTACCACCACTCCCTACTTAACATATAAAGAAACTAGTGAGAGGTGTGATAATAGTATACAGATGTTTGAGATGGCTCGAGGGAGATCTCGAGGGCGACCCCTAGGGTTTCCTCGAGGGTCGCACGACGTACGCTCCCAAGGAACCTCGACTTCTCGACCGGGGCCCAGCGAAGGGGGAGGCTCAGAGAGGGTGGAAGGGAGGCGTCGTTCCCGAGATAGGCGTCTCGGGGACGTCTCTCGACCGTCCTTGACGACCAATCCCAAGGTCTCCTTCGTCGACGTCGTTAGGAGACCGGCTCCCGGTCCGGAGACGATCAGGCGTACCCCGGCGAGAGGCGCCCTTGTCACTCACAGAGGCGATCTAAGGCGACGTTGTCACCGGTACGGAGAGCGGGATCACGCGGTTTCAGACTGTCGCAACCCCCTTGTATGTTTCGCCTGCTGGAAGGTGGGCCACACCTCTCATCGGTGCAGGATGGCTCGATTCACGGAATCGTCCGGATCTTCCACCGCAGGAGCCGAATCTTCGGTTGATCTTCCAGACGATTCTCGGAGGGAGGAGATGGAGATCCTCAACAGTCTGGGGTGTGCCGGGTCTTTCGGCGATCGGTGTCCGCCGCTGAGCTCTCCGAACACCTTCGTCACGCCTGGCAAGATTCTTGGGCTTGGCCGACACAAGAGATCGGTAATGGGGAATTCCTTGTGGAATTACCATTCCGACAATTCCTGGAGATAGAGGTCGGACGAGGAGTGCGGGATCTGGGAGCAGTCTCAGCTTCATTCCGTCTCTGGGATGAGTTGGGAGGGGCGGTTGCGAGAAGGAAGAGGACGGCCTTAAGGGTTACCATCTTCGATCTACCCTTCGATGCCTAGGGGGAAAGCTCCATTAGGTCTCTATTGGAGCCTTATGGGGTGGTCAGGGAATGCTTCAATACATTTCTGAATATTTCCCACATGCGCTTCTGTCAGGCCACGGTGATATGCTACGAGCCAATTCTGGTCCCTCCCACTTTGCAATTCTTCCACGGATGCGGGATATTCAGGGTTCGCCTCACCACCCAGGTGCTTGGTGACTGTACCTTTCTACCCCCCTCCTCCTTTGGGTCATGTTCCACCCCTAGATCATGGACCTGGGAGTAGGATTCCTTTTGGCGAGCTAGTCATTCCCCAGGATTCGGTCCTCCGGTGGCAGCTGGCCCCCAGCCGACAAGGTTTCGGCAAACCTGCGTCAGGCACCCTCGTTTCCCAGTGCCGGCAGGACAGGTGGGCAGCTCGTCACCGCCAAGAGAGTCCTCCGGCAGAGAGCCGGGCCCAGATCCAGGTACGCCTTCCCTTCAACAGATTTCTCGGGATGCAGGTAAGGCTTGCCTTTCAGGGGGCGCTTTCTTAGCCCCGGATTTTTCTACTGAATCAAATTTGGATTTGGGCGCGAGGAATTTTGAATTTTCCTTTCCGAGTGAGGGTGCCAGAGAGGCGGGTGGGGCAGGTTACGTCAATCCTTTTGCTGACATCCACGAGGGCACCTCCGGTGGTGCTCTAACCCAGCCGGGATGGAAGTACATGAGACCACTATTGGGTCTCAGGAGGAGCATGGTCCAGTTATGATGCCTATTGCTGAAGATAGCTCTCTCTTCCAGGGAGCTCAAGATTTTAACCTTGATGTCAACAGGGGCGCCTTAATAGAACTCGCGTCGCAAAGGGGCGAGCATGGAAGGTAGGAGCAGTAGGCGGATGGGGGCAGTATCCAGCTTCAGTCCGCTAGGAGAAGCTTCAGACAAATTTTGCAGCGCTCGACGGAGGACCCGATGCTAGCCCAAGCTCTGGTTCGATCAAAGTTGCGCCTTTTGGAGTTAGATCAATCCGACCCCTCTGTCTCTCTGCCTCTTTCCTTTTTGGAAGACGATGTAATTCTAGACATAGCTAAGAAGTGTGGGTTTATCACTACCCTTGAATTGAATGGTGTTTATTTTTTTCTAGATTATATTCGGGCTATGGAAGAGAAGAGGGCGAAGTTAGCTTCAGCCTGATGGAGCCTCCAAGGTTTTTTTTAATGAAAATTTTGTCTTGGAATGTTAGGGGTTTAGGCAAATCTGAGAAGAGAAGAGCAGCTAGTACTTTCGCATCAACCCATGATGTGAACGTCATATGCATCCAAGAGTCGAAGCGGTAGAACCCTACTAATCATTTTTTCCGCTCTCTTAGTACTAAGAAGATTGCCAGGTGGGAAGCGAAGGATGCTACAGGTGCTTCAGGAGGTATTATGGTAAGGTATAACGATGACCTCTTCCTTCTTTGGAGTACGAACGTAGGGGTCTTCTCCCTCTCTCTCACCCTGAAGAATAGGCTAGACGGAGAGGAATGTGTGATCTCTTCTGTTTACGGCCCCATCGACCACGGCAGGGGGGACGACTTTTGGGTAGAATCATCTTCCCTTCGGGTAAATTTCACGGGACCTTGGGTCATCGCAGGGGATTTCAACATCCCGAGAGGGACGGGAGAGAGACTACGCAGCGACGGCGACCTCTCCGCAATGAGAGCTTTCTCCAACTTCATTCGCCAACAGGAGCTGATCGATCTCCCGCTAACAGGTCGTACCTTTACTTGGAGTAATAAGAGGGAAGACCCGATCTTAGCTAGGCTAGATCGGTTCCTAATTTCCACAGACTGGGATTCTCGGTACCCGGGATCGATTCAGTTGGGACTAGCTTCCTGTGTGTCGGACCACGCCCCAATCCTACTTTCGACTGATTCAATTTTGCCAGTACGCCCTCCTTTCCAGTTCGAGCACATGTGGATGGTCGAGGAAGGCTTCGAAGATTTGCTTGCAGGATGGTGAGAGGAAGTAGGTCGTCACGAAAACTCTGCTCTTAATATGACTCGAAAGCTCCGTTTCATAAAGAAGGAGCTTATAAGCTGGAGTAGGGATCATTTTGGGAATGTGATGAAACAGAAGGCTTCGACCTTGGCGGCAATACAATCCCTAGAGGTCCGGGGAGAATCTTCAAACCTTACAAATTCGGAAGCAGCAAAATTGTCGAGGTTGAATGAAAATTTAGTTATTCTATTGCGGAAAGAAGAAGAGATGTGGAGACATAGATCTAAGGAGCAATGGATCAAGCTAGGCGATGCTAGTACCTCATACTTCCACAAGGTAGCCAATGCTCGCCATCGGAAGAACTTCTTGTCCTCCCTACACCATGAGGGGAGGTTCTTATCTTCTACTTCCAATATTCTGGAGGCAGCTACATCTTACTTCAAGAGTTCCTTTCGGGAAGTAGATGAGAAGCCAGAGGTTTCATTAGACTAGAACGGCCTGGATTTCCAACGTTTGCGGCAGGAAGACACGGACATCGACGCGGACTTTACCGATGATGAGTTTCGGAGAGCAGTCTTCCAATCCAAAGGTGATGGAGCTTCAGGTCCAGATGGTTTCCCAATGTCCTTCTACCAGAAATTTTGGAATATACTGAAAACTGAGATTTGTTGCTTTTTGCGAGACTTCTTCTCAGGTAAGGTACGTCATCACTACTTGAACTACTCTTGGATAATTCTTTTGCCAAAGAAATCTGGTGCAGTGGTTATCAGGGACTACCGCCCTATCTCGTTAGCAAATTGCCTATACAAGATTGTTTCGAAGATTCTAGCTAACCGGTTGGCAGGCAACATCTCTTCTCTAGTATCTCCTTCCCAGATAACTTTTTTTAAAGGAAGAATTATTTTAGACAGTGTGGCGATGGCTCACGAAACGATCTTTCACATGCGTGAATCGAGAGAAAAAGGGGTGCTGCTGAAGCTGGATTTCGAGAAAGCTTTTGATCAGATTAGATGGGACTTTCTGTTGGAACTGCTGAAGGCCAAAGGGTTCTCAAATAATTGGGTGGGCTGGATTAAGGAAATTCTTACTTCTTCCAAGATTGCTTGCCATATCAATGGGGAACCAGATAAAGATTTCAAGGTCCACAAAGGGTTGAAGCAAGGCTGTCCACTATCCGCATATCTTTTTATTTTGGTGGTCGACATCTTCGATGCTGCTATTCGGAAGGCGAATTCAGAATGGCTTGTGAAAGGAGTTGGCGGGTCCGGTTGGACTACGTCCAATCTGCATTACGCGGACGACTCACTTTTATTTTCTGGAGCTTGTCCTTTCCAAATGGTCTCGTTAAAAGTACTGCTCTATGGCTTAGAATTGACATCCGGTTTGAAGATCAACTTCCTGAAGAGTAACCTGTACTACATCGGGCCAGGAGATGCAGGAGCGGGATTGGCAAAGTTACTGAACTGCAAGGAAGCGACTCTCCCGATGAAATACTTGGGCTTACCTATCAGCGATAAGGCCTTAAGGCGTGAAGATTGGGAGCAACTGATTCAGAAAATTGAGAGAAGGTTGGAGGGCTGGAAGGGACGCTTCCTATCCTCTGGAGGCAGATTGGTCCTGGTAAACTCTGTTCTCTCGTCGATTCCGTCTTACTACCTCTCCTTCTTCTACCTACCTTCGTGGGTGATCGACAGAATTGATAAAATCAGGAGATCATTCTTCTGGCACGAAGTCGGTGGCACTGTAGGATGTTATAACCTCTTGAGTTGGGATCAAGTATGTCTGCCGAAGAACCTAGGAGGATTGGGGGTGTTGGATCTCCATAGGTTCAATATCTCCATGCTTGGAAAATGGTGGTGATGCCTACAGCAAGGAACAGGAGGATCTTGGTGAGAAGTTCTTATAGCCAAATATTTCAAAAGGTTCTCCCCCTTACATTCAAGGAGCAGGGTCTCTAGACGTATATCACACTTCTGGCGGGGAGTGTTGAAGGTTAGAGACTTCTACAAGGAAGCGACCACCCTATCATTAGGGGACGGAAAGCTTATCAGATTTTGTAAGGATGTCTGGCTTGGGAGTTTGCCGTTAGAGCAGCTTTTTCCCTCTCTCTACTCTTTGGCCAGGAATAAATGCGCTTCAGTCCATTCTCAAGCGGGTAGAAGACAGGGGTCCACAGTCTGGAATCTCAAGCTTTGGTCTCCGCTAGACCGGGAGAGTTAGCGAGAACTCCAAGATCTGAATGTTCTTCTTTCAGCGGCAACTTTTAGACCAACTCATGATAAGGTTCGGTGGAAGTGCACTTCTTTAGGGGTTTTCTTCATTAAATCCTTCTACGAATATCTGCTTCCTCAATTACAAAGACACCAGCCTTCGAAGACAATCTGGAAGACAAAGGCTCCTACTAAGATTCAGATTTTCTCCCTACTGGCTTCGAGAAATAAGATTCTCACTAAGGCTAATCTGTTGAAGCGGAATCACCCTCAAGTTATGGACGCAATTTGCACCTTTTGCACTACGGGAGAGGAAACTGCATCCCACCTGCTACTCGGATGCCCCTTCGCTAGGCAAGTGTGGGACCATTTTGAAGGTAAGGGGCGTATCACATCTCACCCTCGGACACTACGAGGCCTTTGGAGTTCGTGGAGAAGAAGAAGAGTTCCAGCGGGAATCAGAAAACCTTGGGATTTGTTGGTAATGGCTATCATCTGGGTTCTCTGGCTGGAGAGGAACAACCACATATTCAAGGGCAAAGCTGCAAGAGCGGAGCATCTTCGTCATTCGGTGTCCTCGATTTTCAAGACATGGATTATTCCATGGTATGATAAACTAGGGGGGAGGCTCGGGAATTTTGTAACAGGATCATGTCGTAATTTTTAATAAATTCCGGTCGGGGTCTACCTAACCCTCCCTCCTTTAGGAGGGGTTCTTAAAAAAAAAAAAAAAACTAGTGCATGCCTGTGCTTGTCAGCACTGTAGCGGGCCACCGAAGACAGCAACACACCTGAACGCCTTCGACAACAAAACACTTTCAATGACAACACCGACATTCATAGGGATAACCATTTCCTCGCCTGTACCGATTGGCATGAATTGGGCGCCTTCGGCGCGACCAACTCCCCCTCCCCTATAATCGATCAATCACAGTTGTTTCTATTCGGTTAATTTTTGTTCAGTCAACTTGTCCTAGTCAGCTTTCGTTTTGTCTAGTCAACACAAAACCGACTTGCCATGTTATATAGATATCGGATGTGTCCCTACAGCGTCACAGGCATATTGATATGCACACCATGTCAGTTGATCCCGATCGACATGCAGTTGGTTGCTCCTGTCCGCCATATCTTTATGAATTTTACTTGGGGCATTGCTACTTGCACCTCACAAATTACGTGTTTGCTTTGGCAAACCCATACCGGAATCTTTATGAATTTTACTTGGGGCAAACCCATCCATGGGGTGCACTATTAAAATGGGGGTAATAGTAAAAAGGGAAAACTACCACTTGGGAATAGTTAAACTTTTGAAAATACTAAATGGGTCTCACGAAATAGGACGCATATAGCCATATAAGGTATTTTGAAATATATTGTTTGACAAAAATTTCCTTTATTTAACAATAAAAGACCCATATCATATAGCTTTTAATTTCAAAACCATATATACGTTATAAAAGGGATAATGTATCCTTTTATTTCGATCAACAATAAACACATGGTAGGGGTCAAGGCCGACCCCCCCCCCCCCCTCTCATTCACTAAGAGGATTTAAAAAATAAAAAACATTCTATTTCTGGTTGTATCTTCTATCTAGTGTCTTCTGAGATGAGCCAGTTTAATAAGTGTAATGTCATTTCGGTTTTCAGGGCTAGGGAGCCATGAATAGAACCCCAGTAGTTCCTACCAAATAAAAAAGGGCAATGAGATGGGGGGGAGGGGGGCTCCGATCGATTTCATGATTCTCATTTATCCGATTTTCACAATAAAT
Source organism: Chamaelirium japonicum (assembly GCA_947650365.1). Classification (NCBI taxonomy): domain Eukaryota; kingdom Viridiplantae; phylum Streptophyta; class Magnoliopsida; order Liliales; family Melanthiaceae; genus Chamaelirium; species Chamaelirium japonicum. The sequence continues at coordinate 5,498,534 of OX393558.1, forward strand.
GCCATATCATGTTGTTTTTGTTGCGATCCGAGGCCCTTGCACAGCGGAAGGAGCAAGAGAACACCGACGTGCGTGGAACTTTCACGAAGACGTTGATCTGACACCGCCACCGAAAGTCGAAACAAAAAAGCAAATAAAGCACAAAGCAAACACATGAGATATGGGACAACAACGATCGATTAATTCACTATTGAGAAGATAATCCGAGTATAAAAAACCTTTGCCTCTCACAAATCCCTCTCAATACCCGCAAAGAGAAGCCCTACCACAAAAGACTAGATCCACAACCTTCACCCCGGAGAAACTAAAGAGAATCTTTCCCAAAAGCCCTAAGTCTCCTTGGATCGCTCTCTTTATTCCTTGGTGATGATTACCCTCTTTTATAGCTTCTCTCTATGCCTAGGTTCATCCTAGACCTGCCTTTATGTAGGCATACAATCACACAAGACTTGGGGAAGGAAACCTACAAAATGCAGCCCGAACCGCCACACCTGCGTACTGTCGTAACCAGTTGTGCGAACAAAGGGGAAGGTCATGTGCACGACTTGACCTGGTTTTCTCGCCAAACAAAAATGCCAATGCCACGCGTGTGCATGACTTCGGAAGGTTATGCGCACCACTATGACTAGCCAAACCTTTCTTGCTCCAGTGCTCTGTCTTCAGCCATAACTTCGCACATGAACCTTGGAGTTGTATGCGGCTTGTTTGGAGGCACATCTTCAACAATCTCCACCTTGGCTTCATAACAAGACATGAGCATCCCCTTGAACATGAACCTCTTCTCTTTGCACCGTGAATCAGTCACCTGATCGTCGTCGTCGCCTTTGCCCCCAAAATCGGGAGCCCAATAACCGAGTTTGGTGATTGCCCAAGTCTTTCGACTTAGTCACTAGAACCCACCTCCTGATCATCTTCGCCCTTGAGCGCACTCCACCTGCACCTTTGTTCTTCATCAAACACTGTGCTTGTGTCGCTGCCCTCCCGGCTAATCTATATAGGCCTCCACCCAAGGCCCCCTTCATGATCATGAAAGCTCCGTCCCAAACCTCCCCAACTCCTCCTTGATCGGTAAAGGTGCACCCAAGGGAATTTAGCTTGGAAAGAGATACTAGATTACCCCTCCACCTTGGAACATGATGATCATCCTTGAGTGTTTGTACTTTACCATCAGATATCTCATGTTGAATATCCCCGACTCCCCTTATCGACACCTTGGAGTCGTCACCAGCTGTCAACTTGCCACCATCGTACTCCGAATGCCTGTCGAATGCCCTGTGAGAACAAATTTGATATATGGCCCCGCTATTGATTATCCAGTCCTGATCTGATATAACATCAGTGGTAACTATCAGAACATCCGCCTCATCAGAGTCCCTTGACGAGGCATAATCGGCGAATCCGTTATCCTTGACTTTGGATGATCCTGAGCAATCCGATTTTGCTCTACCTTTCAACTTGCACTCCGATTTGAAGTGCTCAGATCTTCCACACTTCCAACAAGTCCCTTGCTTCTTCTTCTTCTTTGCCCTCACCGTAAGTGCCTTTGATTGGTTGTCACCTTCTACCTCGCATGACCCCTTCAACTAGAGCTCGTTTGCGAGTAGTATACTTGTGACATCCTCAAACTTGATGGTATCTTGCCTGTAGAGCATCATGACCTTCAGATGCTCATAGCACTTGGATAAAGATCCCAAAAGAAAAAGTGCCTTATTCGTCTTGTTTATGTCTTCCCCGACATTAAGGAGATCTTACATCAGTTGATTGAAGGCCGAAATATGCTCCGAAATCCTTGTGCCTTCCGCCATCTGAAAAGCAAAGATCTTCTGCTTCATGTACAACCGGTTCGTAAGAGACCAAGTCATGTACAAACTTTCCAATTTCTCCCACAGTTTTGCCGCGGAGTCTTCCCTAGAGACGTTTGCCAATATAATCATTGAGAGATACATCTGAATTGCGCTCGCCGCCTACAAATCGTACTCAATCCAATCGTCGTCCGATATCTTGTCCGACTTGATGTCCTTTAGAGCCTTGTGCAGACTGCCTTGAATCAATATATCTCTGACTTGTATTTGCCACAAGCCAAAGTTGATTTTTCCATCAAACTTCTCGATCTCGAACCGTAGGTTCGAATCTTAAGTCGTCATCTCTGAATTCTTCGATATCGATCTAGCGCCCCTGAATCACGAACATGAAGCTTTGATACCAGTTTGTTGCGATCCGAGGCCCTCGCACAGTGGAAGGAGCGAGAGAACACCAACGTTCGAGGAACTTCCACAGAGAAGACGATGTGACACCACCACCGAAAAGACAAAACAAAAAAGCAAATAAAACACAAAGCAAACACACGAGATTTGCGGCAACAACGATCAATTTATTCACTATTGAGGAGATAACACGAGTACAAAAAACTTTTGCCTCTCACCAATCCCTCTCAATACCCGCAAAGAAAAGCCCTCCTACAAAAGACTAGATCTGCAACCTTCACCCGGAGACACTAGAGAGAATCCTTTCTAGAAGTCATAAGCCTTCTTGGATCGCTCTCTTTCTCCCTTAGTGATGATTACCCTCTTTTATGGCTTCTCTCTGTACCTAGGTTCATCCTAGACCTGCCTTTATATAAGCATACAATCGTACAATACTTGGAGAATGAAATCCATAAGAAAACGCAGCCCGAACCGCCACACCTGCGTACTGTCGTAACCAGTCGTGCGCATGACCTGGGAAGGTTGTGCACACGACTTGACCTGGTTTTCTCGCCCAACAAAAATGTCGATGCAACTCATGCGCATACCTGGGAAGATTGTGTGCACGACTGTGGCTGGCCGAACCTTCCTTGCTCCAGTGCTCTGTCTTTTGCCGTAACTTCGTACACGAACCTTGGAGTTGTATGCGGCTTGCTTGGAGCCACATCTTCAACAGTTTTCAAGTACTACATGGAGGAAGTAAATCGTAAATCACAAGGGGCTCCGATTCTTTAATTTCACTATTCTCACTTATCCGATTTTCAGAATAAATACCAAAGGAAACAATGATCAGACAATCAACACCTCCGATTTACGATTGGGGTGGTCGCTCCTATTTTTTTCATGTGAATGCAGGACTCCGATCCTTATCATGATCGTTTGATCATGATTGCAAACTACACGGGGCTCCGCACCTTTTCACGATCGCAAATCACAGGCTCTGATCCCACGATCACAATTCCTTTTCACGATCCAGACAAGGTGCAATAGACTGCTGTGACAGAATATCATTTTTCAAGATTGGTCCTTTAATTGGGAGGCGACTGCGAATCTTTTCTCAGTACTCATTTTTTAACAGTTGGGCATATATGTAAATTCATATTATTACCAATCAGTATCTATATAACAAGGGATGACAATTTTGTTCTGACTAGACAAAAAGAGACCAAATGCTGACTAGACAAAGCGAACAAGTGATCACAGCTGTTCCCTCTCTTCTTCCCCCGATCTCTCTCTCTCTTCCCGGATCTCTCTCTCCTCATTTCTCTCTCTCCCCAGTTCTCTCTCTCTTCCCCGATTCTCTCTCTCTCTTTGTGTGTGTGTGTGTTGCATGCAGAATCCTATTAGAAACCAATGATAAATGCCCATTTAATGCCATTTAATGAGAGAAAGAGAGAGAGATCAAGAGAGAGAGGCATGAAGCCATGGATTTCAAGCACATACATACCCCTTCAAACCCTCTCCATTCGTGCCCTTCATATATACACAGCCGGTGCATGCAGAATCCTATTGGAAACTGATGATAAATGGTCATTTATTGCCATTTACTGAAAGAGAGAGAGAGGCATGAAGCCATGGATTTGAAATAGAGAGAGAGAGAGAGAGAGAGAGGGAGAGGGGCATGAAACCATGGATTTCAATCCTAGTCCATCCGTGGCCTTCATATATACACAAACGAGATTCGATTCATGCTTGCACTCTATGGAGGTTGAACTTTTTTATTGTAAATAGCATGGTATGGTGTGAAATTCTTCATTTCAATTATAATATTTAAAACAATGCTATAAATGGGTCTAATATATCCATTGTGAGTGATATGAAATCTCAATGACATTTTTGCTGCTGGGGGGAATTCGCTGGATCGATGAGTATGTTCGATTATTACCTCAATGTAGGGTGCATGGTCTCAATTTTTCCTTTCTCGCCTAGCCTCGGAATCTCATCTCATTTTTCCTTTGGTTAGGGTTTCGTTGAACGCTCGCTCAGCCTCCTTAGACGCCGCCGATGGCTTCGAGGAGGCCGTGTTGGAATTGGATCCGCTTATCAGAGTCGCAGCGGAAGCAAAAGATAGATCTGAAGATCATACGGTGTATGTTTCACTACAATTAGTTCTACAAAACAATCTACATGCAAATCTATGATCTTAGCATATGTGCAGACACCCTAGAGGCATACTACGATCTACGGAAGACATGCATGCATCTAGTTAGGTGTTTAGAATCATCATACCTTGTGGATCTATGATTTGGAAAGAACGGAACGATAATGAACCGCATGTAAATCGCAAGGGAAGCTATCGGATAGCACCTTGTCCTTTGCGAATTAAGGAATCCTCGAAGTCCTATCTCTGAGTGCAAGGACTATGAGCCAACGGAGGAATTCATTGCGAAGACGATGACGAGCCGCGAGATCTCCTCCTTCTCTTTCTCTCTTCTTCCTTCTCCTTCCTTCCTCCTTCTTCTTCCTTCTTCTTCCTCTTTCTTCCTTGGCTGAAACCTCAGAGAGGAGAGAGGGAGAGGGGGTTCGGATTTTGGAGAGAGGAGAGGCTAGGGCCGGCCCCTCCCTCTCTATTCCTTTTATAGGACCGGCCTCCTAGTGCTACAAGAAAGCTAGGGCCGGCCCCTAGTAGATAGGGATGAGAGGGGGTGGATTTTAGGGCTTCCACAAGCCTATCGTGAAGCCTAGACGAAAACGCCCTTTCACGAAAAGTGAAAAACTGAAAGAGAGATTGAGTGAGGTGCGCTATTCGGAATCGAGTTCCGTCAGTTCCTATGAGCTTCTGGAATTGTTCCGCTCATTCTAAGATCTATATTCAATATGTTTTGAGCCATATTTCAGTATTTACCAAAATACCTCTGTGACCCCTAACACATGTGAATTAGGTTCTTAGGCTCTAGGCTTGTGCTCCGTCGTGCTACTTCGCATCCAACGTATCCAACCAGGTCGGGGAACAATTCCTATACACAACGATAGGGTGGAACCTTCAGGGTTCGGGATCTCTAACTCCAATCGGATCCCTGATTAACTGTTCCGGTGACATACCGAAAGTTTCGTTAATCAGCCCTAATCCGATTAACCCGCATAGCCACCCAGAGTGCGACGCGAGTGGAACTCTAGTGATCCTAAACTTATGTTACTCCCTCGTAACCCTATTCTCTACTATACTCTGATAATCCTTAGTCCCTCCTATTACTGGTGCCATGATACGACTCAGGCGGTAGGGAGCACCGTCAGATCTCGATCGATCATCTGACTAGGAATTGATGACTTGTCATCTATAACACCACACACCTTCCGGTGCTATGCCTAGCATCCGGAACATTGTCAGTCATACTGACAACCACCAGACCTGGGTTAATTGTATGGACAGATTGACTCATCAAAACGCACCCATCCAACACTATACATCGGATAATCTGTAGTGATTACATGTCACTCAAGCGCTAGCCGGGTAACCCAACGTATCGTGGTATTGGACTATGGAAGGTCCGCACACGTTGGCACATCAAAGCACCACACAACTGGTTGGCCCAGTGTACATGGTCCCTCAGGGTTAAGGACAGATTATCTATAGTAGTAAGACGGTTTATGCACTAATGTTTGAATCACTGAACTGTGCACCGTCTTGGTTCCTGTTCAACACGATCATCGTGCTTGGTCAGGTGAATGGGAATCCCATGTTCTCGTGGTGGAGACTTCACCACATCCTCTACCTGCCAACAGCTTGTTATCGGTGAAGCGACCGGCATCACCTAAGCTGTGAACTAGTTCTAGGTCTACACATAACTGGTCCACTGGTTCTCCCAAGCATGGATCCACCATGTGCCTCAGTGGCCTACTATGTTCCCTAGGCTCCTTTATTATATGTGTATTAACATATACCAAAGTAGTATTCTAATTAAAGCAATAACCAAAGTCATCTTTATTAATGTTAATACAGAAAATCCACGCTCAGGACACACGAGCTACAACAGGCCGGGCCTTGGGTCCGTTTCTCCTCAAGGGTGGGATCTTGCCTCCCTTCTTCCCTCTGTGCATAGGGGGTTTCCGGCAACCAGCAATATTGTGTTCAAAGCACCTGGGTCGCAGGGTTTTTTCCCTCTGCTCGGCTGAAGCTCCTAGCTTGGCGTCAAGGGTTGTCGGCCGCCTGGTACGGGTAGTTAGCTTCGGTCATAAGCCCTCCGTTAGCTTAGAATGTCTCAACATTGGCTGTTGTTAGTGGTATTGAGGTTGTCGATCGGTCGGGGCGGAGCTGGTGTTGCCGCCGATAGTGTTTTGTTGCTGAAGGCGGTCATGTGTGGTGTCACCAAATACAACGGTGGGGGTGGGGGTGGTGATGTAGGGGGGTGTCTTGCCACCGAAGGCGGCCCGCTACATTGCTGACAGAAGTGCTGCCGTCGAAGGCGGTCCGCTGTAGTACCGACAAGACGGCCACTACTAGACCCAGCACACGAGGAGTTTCAACGGTTGACGATGGAGGCACTAACATCGAAAATCAATGCCCTGTCAAATGTGGCCATCGCCGAACGAATTTTGACGTTCGCGTCGAATGTGGATGCCCCCGCCGAAAGTGTTTTCACCGCCAAAGGTGGCTGTTCGAGTGCAAATGTTTTAAACTTAGTGTTTCGAGTCTCAAGGTTATACATATGATGTGCAGATGAGGCTCGAAACAATAATGTTACCGAAAGTTTTTTGTTGCCGAAGGCGCCAGGTGTGTTGCCACCGAAGACGATGATGGGAATTGGAGTAGGGATGGGGGAGGCGATGCCCGGGAGGTATGTTGCCGTCGAAGGCGATCCGATTGTGTTTTACCACCGAAGGCGGCCCGCTGCAATGCTGACAGGTACGAGCATGCACTAGTTTTATCTACGAAGAAGCCATTATGGTCATATGCCCTATATATTTTAATGAGAAGTCCAAAATGGTATATATTTATATTTTTTATGCTATTTGGTTGACATCTAAAAAAAAAAGGACTGGGTTGTGCGCATGATAGGAGGGATATTAGTAAATTTGAGGGGTGCAACTATAGTAACACCCTTTACTTGTTGTTCCTTGATTTGTAAGTAGTGGAAGCATTTTCAAAGTCAGCCCCATCCCATTTCCTGCCTCCATCTGAGCCGGGCCAGCGTTGTGTGGTTGCAGAGCAAAGCAGAGATCTACAGAGGTTCATGGCCTCTCTCCAAGGTACCTCACCACCACTTCATGGTCTCTTCTATGTCCTGCTGTTGATCTCTCCTACTTCTGAATGGGGAATCCTTGAGAAATCTCGGCCTACTATGCTTCTCTTCTCAATCCAGACGACTCTGTTTCTTCTTCTCACCTGACATGCATTTCTGGTCTTTGCTCCTGTGTTGAGAACTGCAGGTTGGCTCACTTGGGTCTGCAGCCATGGATTCTTTCAGAGAAGCTCGATAGATGCTCTCAGCCTCCTCTTCCTTCTTACATTCTGTGTGGGCTTGCTTGTGGATTCTTTCAGGACGCAACAGCGTGATGGTGATGGAAACAGGCCCCGGCGTCGGGACTTTGCCGTCGTCTCATTCTGCTGTGCGGCGGCGAGCATCGCCTACTTTGCCACTGCTCTATGGGCTCTGATCAGCGGTGACCGCCGGTTTCCGGGCTGGGAGTGGGTGGCATACTCTGTTAGAGGGCTGATTTGGGCAGGTCTAGCTGTTTCTCTGAACATCCATCCGACGAGGTGGTTCAGAGCACTGGTTACACTCTGGTGGCTCTCGTTCTCGCTTCTCGTCTCCGCGCTCAATGTGGTAATTCTCGTGAGAGATCATAGGCTTCCCATCCTCGATATGATCGAGTGGCCGGTGAGCTTGCTGCTGCTCCTCTGCGCTGTGAAGCTCGGCGTTAGATCCTTCGTCAATCAGACCCATCAAAATGGAAGCTTATCCCACCCCTTACTGATCGAAAAAACCGAAAGGAGCGCGAAATTAAGCGATGCCAACTTCATTAGCCGACTGGCATTTTCTTGGATGAATCCATTACTGAGCTTAGGCCACTCCAAGCCATTGCTTCTTGACGACATCCCACCTCTCGATTCGGACGACAGCGCGCTGCTAGCCCACCAGACATTCTCCAAGGAGTGGGATCATCAGAGAAAGGATAGAGCAAAGAGTAGCAACTTGGTCATCTCAGCATTGGCCAAGTGCTACTGGAAGGAGATGCTATTGATAGGACTCTATGCCTTCCTCAAAGTGATCTCGATCTCGGCCTCTCCCATTCTGCTCTCTGCCTTCGTGTGGTACTCGCACCTCGAGGAGCGAGATGTCCACATGGGCATCTTGCTAGTAGGTTGCTTGGTGGTTATGAAGCTCACAGAGTCCTTGTCTCAAAGGCATTGGTTCTTCGATTCGAGGAGGTACGGGATGAGGATGCGCTCGGCTCTCATGGCGGCCATCTATCGGAAACAGCTGAGGCTTTCGAGCGTGGGCAGGAGAAACCACTCGACCGGTGAGATTGTGAACTACATTGCGGTTGATGCCTATAGGCTCGGGGAATTCCTCTGGTGGTTTCACATGGCCTGGAGCCTCCCCCTCCAGCTCGTCTTCTCGATCGCCATCCTCTTCGGAACCGTAGGGTCGGGAGCCCTTCCGGCTCTCGTTCCGATAGTCATCTGCGGAGCCCTCAACGTCCCCTTTGCGAAGATCTTGCAAGGTTACCAATCGAGATTCATGGCGGCCCAAGATGAAAGATTGAGAGCGACATCGGAGGCCTTGAACAATATGAAGATCATCAAGCTGCAGTCATGGGAGGAAAGATTCAGGAAAGCGATCGAGTCTCTCAGAGACATCGAGTTCAAATGGCTGAAGAACATGCAGGTTACGAAGTCCTATGGAACAGCTTTGTATTGGATGAGTCCCACGATTGTCTCTGCAGTGGTTTTCGCGGGAACTGCAGTTATGAGAAGTGTTCCATTGGATGCTAGAACGATCTTCACCGTTCTAGCTACCTTACGGGTCATGGCGGAGCCCGTGAGGACGCTGCCCGAAGTCCTTTCGGTGATGATCCAAGTCAAGGTGTCGCTGGACCGCATCAATGTTTTCTTGCTGGAAGATGAGATCAAAGAAGAGGATGTGAAGAGAAGCCCGCCGCAGAATCTGGATCTCAGCGTTGAAGTGCGCAGCGGAGTTTTCAGTTGGGAGCCAATTGGGGCTACTCCGACATTGAAGAATGTGGACTTAACTATAAACCGGGGACAGAAAATCGCAGTCTGTGGATCTGTTGGTGCTGGAAAGTCATCACTTCTATATGCCATACTCGGCGAAATACCTAAAACCTCAGGATCAGTGAGATACTAGTACTTCTCTAGAAGGGTGTCATGGCCTCAATTCATCAGTTATTTCGGGAAAGCTAACATGGATCCTTTTTGTATTTAGGTCGAAGTGTTTGGATCCGTCGCCTACGTGTCCCAAACATCTTGGATCCAGAGCGGGACGATTCGCGACAACATACTCTACGGGAAGCCGATGAACAAGCCAAGCTATGAGAATGCCATCAGATGCTGCGCACTGGACAAGGACATCGAGAACTTTGATCACGGCGATCTCACAGAGATCGGCCAGAGAGGCCTAAACTTGAGCGGGGGGCAGAAGCAAAGGATTCAGCTCGCGAGGGCGGTCTACAGTGATGCAGATGTTTATGCTCTAGATGACCCCTTCAGTGCAGTAGATGCACATACAGCTGCAGTCCTCTTTCATGTAAGAAAAAAAAAATTTCTTCACTTAGAGTCAGCTTGGTAATTTATGCACATTTACAACTATCTTTGGCTTTTCATTGATGAATGGAACAACAAGTACTTGTAGGATTGTGTAATGGGTGCTCTAGAAAAGAAGACTGTCATTCTAGTGACTCATCAAGTCGAGTTCCTCGCTGAAACTGATAGAATTTTGGTAAGGAGGCTTTCATTCACATTTTGTATGGTGATCAATGTCCGGTACCGAATAAGATTTGATGTTTACTCCTCCAGGTTATGGAAAGTGGACGAATCACGCAGTCGGGAACCTACGAGGAGCTTCTCAAGTCCGGGACGGCATTCGAACAGCTTGTTAGTGCTCATCAATCCTCAATGACAAAACTAGATTCTACGAATCACGAAGGTCGGACACAGAGTGCAGCAGGCAATCCCCTAGGGCCTAATGGGATGCAGCCGGTGAAGCAGAATAGCGAGGGAGAGATTTCAGTCCAGGGCCTCTTGGGGAGCCAGCTCACAGAAGATGAAGAAAAGGAGATAGGGAGTGTTGGATGGAGACCGTATAGAGACTACCTCCATGTTTCGAAGGGTTCCCTTCTTCTTTCTCTCGTCATCGCCTCTCAATCTGCTTTCGTCATTCTTCAGAGCTTGGGGACCTATTGGCTGGCGGTAGCCATTCAAATGCCTCACATCGGTAGCGGCGTTTTGGTCGGGGTTTATTCAGTAGTCTCGATCCTTAGCTGCTTGTTTGTGTATGTTAGAAGTCGCTTATCAGCTCATCTTGGACTGAGAGCCTCAAAGGCCTTCTTTTCTGGTTTCATGGATTCGGTGTTCAAGGCTCCGATGTTGTTCTTCGATTCAACCCCTGTTGGAAGGATTTTAACCCGGGTACAGATTCTTAATATCTTTCATTAGCAATTCAAATGTCAGATTAGCAGATTATTGGTTTATATAAAAGCATTCAATAACACATTATGATGGTGAGACTTGGGAGTGATTAATCATAATTACAGATGTGGGATTGGATAAAAAGAAATCCTATTATGCATCTACTAAGCTTAGATTTTCAATGAGTGCATTTACTTGTTGGAGTCGACAAATTTCCGACGAAATAACTGAAATATCATCTTTTTTTTTTTGGATCCGACATAGAAATTGTCCGAAATTCCCATGGGACCAAAATTGTTTTTTGAAATCATGAAATATAGGCTAAATGACCAATGTTTGACCGAAATCTGACATTCCATCTTTTTTCGGGCAATTTTACTGGGAAATGCCATCTTTTTTAGCAAAATATTCCATCAGAAAAAATCTGTCCTTTTTCCTCCCTCCGAGTTTTTTCATAATAGAATGATATCAGATCCACATTTGACCAAAATCAACTGAAATCGACTGAAATCTTTCGTTAAAAAATATAAAACTTGCACCGATATTTGAACAAAAATCCAACAAATTTATTTTTTCTGAACAGCTGAAATTGATATCGAAGTCGACATTTGAAACCTTGATCAAAACTATCATTTGGCTCATGTTGAAGACTCATTGTGAAGTTTCTGTATCGCAGGCATCTTCAGATATGAGTATTCTGGACTACGATATATCGTTCTCCTTATCTTTTGTGCAGGCTGCTGCTATTGAGGTTATCGGAACAATAGTGATGATGGCCATTGTGACATGGCAAGTTCTAATTGTAGCGATTCCTGTTATGATCATTATCGGATTTGTCCAGGTGACTCAATTCTTGCTGACTTACTAATTTGAATTTTATGTCAGACCAATGGCGATATAGGAATTTTATTTCTCATCTGACATGATTTCCAAATATAATGTACAATTGAAGAGGTACTATCTAGCGTCAGCAAGGGAGCTAGTAAGGATCAACGGAACTACAAAGGCACCAGTCATGAACTTCACAGCAGAGTCATCGCTTGGTGTGGTAACAATACGGGCTTTTACGACGACTGAGAGATTCTTCTATACAAATCTACGGCTTATCGACACCGATGCAACACTATTCTTCTACACCATTGGTGCCATGGAATGGATCCTTGTACGAGTGGAAGCCCTGCAAAATTTGACCATTCTCACCTCTACTCTTTTCCTAGTTTTTCTTCCTCAGGGAGTTATAGCTCCAGGTATTGTGATCGTGAATTTGGTCGAGGCCATTGCCATTACTCACCTGACTTGTTTAAATGTTGTTCAGGATTCTCGGGTCTCTGTCTTTCGTACGCGCTAACTCTTTCTTCGACCCAAGTGTTTCTAACTCGGTGGTACTCCAACTTGGAAAACTATGTCATCTCCGTGGAACGAATCAAACAGTTCATGCATATTCCACCAGAGCCTCCTGCAGTCATCAATGAGAAGCGGCCACCACCTTCATGGCCCCATGAAGGAAGGATAGATCTGCAGGATCTGAAAGTGAGGACTGAAAGGATATGTTAATTGATGTTTGGTAGTGATCCGGACTTATCATGGTCCCTAATTCTTACGACGACCTCTTTGTTGATGATCAGGTAAGGTATCGTCCGGCAGCACCCTTTGTTCTCAAAGGGATTACTTGCAGCTTTTTAGCAGGAAACAGGATCGGAGTCGTCGGAAGGACCGGAAGTGGGAAATCGACTTTGATAAGTGCTCTATTTCGTCTTATAGATCCGGCTGGTGGGAGGATTCTTATTGATAAAATCGACATAAGTTCCGTTGGACTTAAGGATTTGCGGGTGAAACTAAGTATAATTCCTCAAGAGCCTACCCTTTTTAGGGGTAGTGTGAGGAGCAACATGGATCCTTTAGGAGAATTCACTGATCGTGAGATTTGGGAGGTCAGCCAAATTATTCATGTCTTATTAATTATTTTACTAAGTTTTTTCATCTGTTTTAATAACCATGACTAAGTTTGTAACATATCATGAGGGAATACATGTTACTATGAGATCAAATAGATATCGCAACTTTGACAGATCAAGCGGTCAATATTTCTCCATCATGCTTAAGTGCATTCATGATTCTTGCATTTTATTTTTTATTGTGTTAATCACAGATTCCACATTTTGTTTATTCCAGGCTCTAGAGAAGTGCCAACTAAAGGCTACCATCAGAGGTCTTCCTTCCCTTCTCGATTCATCCGGTGCGTTAATTCATCGATCAAAAACTTGAGTTCTTTATCGGCGATAGAGTTCGCCTGTGTTGGAGATACTTGTGTTTACTCTTGTACAGGGTAGAATAGGCTTCTATACATGTACTTGTACATGGTAGACTTACACCACCCTTTGTACATATTTGGGCCATTTGCCCCTCATGAAATACAGTTTTCTACTCCAAACCCTAACAACCTGAAATGTTCATGATGTTCCTGTGTGTTGCCTATGAAAGTGAGCGACGATGGAGAAAATTGGAGCGCCGGGCAGCGCCAGCTTTTTTGCCTTGGTCGTGTCCTCCTTCATAAGAACAGAATACTAGTTCTTGATGAAGCGACCGCGTCCATCGACTCTGCAACCGATGCCATTCTGCAGACGATTATCAGGCAGGAATTCTCCAGTTGCACGGTGATAACCATAGCTCACAGAGTTCCAACCGTTACGGATAGCGACATGGTCATGGTCCTTTCATATGGTACGTCACTTGCGAACCTTTATTTACATTCATGGCAGTTAGAAAAGTATATGATTGTGACTTTCACATGTTATGTGAGTTGGCGTCGATAGGATTATCTGTGTTATATGTCTTCATGCTTCTACCATTTTTTTTTTTTTTTGAGAAATCGTGCTTATACCATTTCCTTAAGCAAAAATTCTTAGATAGTCCTTTTTGTCTACTAGTTGAAATTTTCTATTATCTTTGCTAAGGATGTAGCTAAATTAGAGTAAATTCAGTAGATCCCTTTGTTTTAGTTTCTACTTTTCCTCCTCTTTTTCAAATAATTCAGATTTAGCTCGTCGGAAAACCAAAGTAAGACTAATGGTAGCGACGACCATTTTCGCCGCATCATGAGCAGCTGTCCAGTCAACTTATCATCATGTTCTTAAGCATATCGATCAAGTACCAGAGTTGCCACACCGGTATACGAGCTTCTTAAGATTCATTTGTCGCACAACTACAATGCCATTGATGAGCCTTAAAAGAAGTCCAAAAAGATTTTCATTGAAAAAACATCAAATAAGAAACTTGGTTGTATGGTATTAGTAGGTTGTATCTTTACGGACCCGATCACAGCAGTTCGTTGCACCCCGACCCGATGAATAGCACTTAGCCCCGACCGATAGGCAAATGGACGGTTGGATTGGGAGTCTGGTATAGTAGAAGGGGGCAATATGGTACTAAAACATATTATTATTTTTTTTAAGTTGTGTTACACATTTCCTTTACTCTAAGTTACAGATAATGTATGTTATGTATTAAACAAAATCCGTTTCGTCCAACCCCAGCATACTTTCCTCCACCTTTTATTCAACTAAGAGTACATTTTGTGTGTTATTTACAGATGATACAGTGTTAATTATCGAAGTAAGGGTATGGTTGAATGCTAAATTAGAATTATGGGTAAACATTTTAGAACATAGGGTTTTAAAAATCAGTAGAACTAAAATAGAATGTATGAAATGCACTTTAATATAAATAGTACTGATAATAAAGCCCTGGCAAACGTTGATGGCTAGAAAAACCAACCAACGATGTGATTGATTGTTTCCAGTATCTTGGTTTCTACTAAACAAAGGAATGAAGAGATAGATGGGAATAGTATCAAATAAAATTAGAGTTGGTTGAATGAAGTGGAAAGGGAATTCAGAGGTCCAATGCGTTTGACTCATGCATAACATTTAAGATTTAGGAGTAACTTCAACGAAGGCAACAAATTAAAAGCCCCATAATGTTGTATGGTTCAAAATATTGGGATGTATCTGGTCTTTCCTTTCCTTTTCACATAGGCAAATGCACAAGCAGATCATAAAGAGGATGAGCACACAAGGTGAGTATGGTAGAGATTAGTAAGTTGAGATGGATGTGTGGCAAAATTAGGAGGGATATGATAAGGAATAAATACATGAGAGGACCTTTCAAAAAAAATACATGAGAGGAAGTATAGGAATTGCACCAATTGAGAACAAACTGATGGAGA
The DNA here is from genome assembly GCA_947650365.1 of Chamaelirium japonicum. NCBI lineage: Eukaryota > Viridiplantae > Streptophyta > Magnoliopsida > Liliales > Melanthiaceae > Chamaelirium > Chamaelirium japonicum. Next base: position 5,513,592 of record OX393558.1, read on the forward strand.
ATAAGATTGGATCTGATCCTTTCTAGATCAAATCTGTCAGTTGGAAAGGTCGAGAGTTTTGAATTCTTGAGACCCAGAGGTCTTTTGTTCTTCTTGTTAGAGCTTCTGAGCTTTTCGAGTTAGGCCGTGTTGGTTGGGGTTTCCTTTTGGATGTTTGGTGCTTCTTAGGCACAGTTTGTACATTCTAATTACTTTAATAAAATGGTAGGGGTCATGGCCGAACCCCCCCCTTCCCCCCTCTCTCATTCACTAAGAGGGATTTCTCAAAAAAGAATAGATTAAGATGGATGTGCATGTACAATGGATAGTAGAGGCAGCTCCCGTAAGGATATATTCTTCGGTCATTGTGGAGGGTCAAGAAAGATAGGAGGGGAAGACTTAAACAAAAATTGATGGAAGTTATTAGAAAAGATATTGAAAAATTTACAGCGACAACAGAGACATCCCCTTAACAGATAAAGCCGATCCAAATGGATGCGACAATAATTTTTGAGCCGTTTCAACTGTTTTGAGTTCACTTGTCTTGATAAAATATCAAAAGACAATGAATTAAGTCGAGAATTAGAAAGAAAATAGGAAAATCAAACAATCTAAAAGATTAATAAAATTGAAAGAATCAACTTTTTTATATAGAGAGAAACTGCACATTTCAAACTTATTCATACTACTAGGCTTTTCCCGCATTTATTGGCATGACTTAAGCTACACTTCAGAAAATTTAATTTAATCCTATAACTACACTTTCATTTGACTTAACAGAAGCCATCTCAACATATAAAAATAGGCCAACATGATATATCTTAAGATTCTTAACAAGTAACAGCTGACGGTTTCATCACACACAAACCCACTAGCACATGTGCGCGCGCACACACACACATGCACGCACACATGCACACACACACACAAGTGCTCACACACATATTGTTTTGGGGACTAATAAATCTTAAATGTGAACTTGAAAAAAAAAATTGTGCTCCTAAATGCGATTTATATTAAAAAAGAAGTGGACCAGACTTCAGTGAAATGTATTATCAATACAAGCTGTAGCAAGTGATTACAGAAGTAACATCTATGAATCTTTTGATGTGTAGGGAAGCTTGTGGAGTATGACAAGCCATCAAAATTGATGGAGACCAATGAATCCTTCTTTGCCAAGCTTGTAGCCGAATACTGGTCTAACAGCCAGAGAAGTCCAACTCGTATTCTCACACAATAATAGGGGAACCAAGAGGAAGAGAAGCAAGAATGTTAGAATAAACAAAGGGGAATCCGGAGGAACCTCAGTAAGTTTTGTTTCCTCTACTGCATGAATCAAGCTATAGGATGCATCGAGAAAGCACATTAAAGGGAAAATGGGCAATCTATTGAACCCCCCTTATATATATCGGGTTATACATCTTTTATTATGTATGGGACTCATACCCTACTCTTGTCCTCTTCTATATATATTGGGCTATTGCCCTAATGAAATAAGAGAGATTCATTCTCTCCCAAAACCCTAGCCACTCTCTCTCTCTAAGGTTATTGGTGACACACAGCATAGCAAGGGACCAACTGGAGATAAATACGCAAGGTATGTCATAATAGGTACAAAGAGTACGCGTTCTTTATTGTAATCATCGTGTAAAATCCTGAATGCTTCCCATGGTGGGGTTTTCTTTTTTTTTCAGAGAACACTCGAGGTGAGTGGGGGTTAGGCATGTACTCCAACCAGTTTATTAATAAAGAGCAAGATACCTAATCAAGCCATTGCCAACGCATCGCAAAAGACCTGCAGCTTATCACCCAAAAGTGCATCACAACTGACACCCCATTTCTGGATCGCCAGCCAGTAACTGAAATAATATCTTTTTGTGATCTTGTCACCCCGCGAAAGACTATCATTATGTGTCTGCCAAATCTGCCATATATTGGTTAATGCCAATTTCCCATGCTTCCTATGGTGGTGAATGCCAATTTCCCATGCAAAGATTGGTCCCATCCTTTCATGTGCTTCTGATAATGTTATGTCTCCCTGTATGTCAATTGGTGTTCTAGATTTATTTAGCAAGCTTGTCTCCTAGCTTTTGAGACATGCAAACCTAATTCCTCTAATTAAACCTTATGGTTTTATCATGCGTGCTGCTCCTAGCTTTTCTCGTTCACTTCAAAAAAAAAAAAAGGCCTCGTTTATATCTATCTGACCCGAGGGCCCATTTGTCTTTGACTATACACGATGCACCCATATTGGTCTTGATCAAGCCCCAGGCTCAAAGTGTTGGAGTAGAAGGGAGGAGACCATACAATCGAGGCTTGAAGCACGTATCAGCTATGTTTTCTTTAAAGAGTTATTCACCCTCCCTCACAAACTAAAATTGTTGTACGGTTACCAACAAATTGTTCATAGGATACGATAAGCCTGTGTCGTTCTGCACCCAACAAAAGTGAAGAAACCACTATTAAAACTTGGACATAACTATAACAATTATGGCAGATAGTTGTTTGTAGGAGAAGGGAGAGATGGGCTCTGTTTTAGAATGAATTTTCAAGGTTGGTTTGGGTCTTCTTTAATAGAACCCGAGGCACCCCTTGATTGTCAATGGGAGGCACCGGTTCACCAGTCAACAGGTGCTAGGAAGCACCCCTTGATTCAACTACCAAGCCCAAACCATCTCGACCCCTTAGACAATAGGTGCCTCTAAGCACCTTTTCGGCCAACCACTAAACCAGTCCAACGAGTTGTAACCGCCCACAAGTGGGTCGACTCGGGTCAGTCCAACGGGTGGTAACGTCCCACAATTAGGCCAACTCCACCTACTAGGCCATCAAGTCAACTTAGGCAAGTTCAACATATTGTAACCTCACATATTTGGGTCGACCTAACCCACTGGCCCATCGAGCCAACTTGACTCCAACTAGCACCCGAGTCAGCCCAACCGTATCTAGCTTTAGCCAAAAGAAAAAGCCCCAACTCCTGGGGACGATGCAATCATGCGAAATGCAAAGTGCACCTAATAAACGTCAAAAGCACCCTATAGCCCATTGAGCACATCGTGCGTGCACGTTCGCGATGCGGTGCGATGTACATGTATCGAGTGCACCACAAAACACCCTCTTATTCATCCCATACAAATGAGCTAGAGGAGTTTGAGAGTTTCCATATATATATATACTCACTTCTTTCCTCCAAGCAATGTGGGACAAAAGTTCTCATCCAACGAAGAGGAATTGGAGAGAAAGATGTTAGATGAAAACATTTCACTACAGTCAAAGAGTATTGGTGGGAGGTTTAAAATCAAACTTTTAAATGAAAGTTCAAAACTCAAGATAAAACCACTCTTTATTTTGCTTTTAACCAATGATAAAAACATCACATTCTAACTTATATTAACCAAACCCAACACAAAACTACATCAAGCACGGTCAAACATCTATAGGAACATAATTACAACCAAAAACACATCATGTGACAAACTTGAACATTGTTGCAGAAGCACCTGGTTTGAAATCAATCACATAAAAAAATTACAAGAACAAACAAGCACAAAGAACACAATATTTTTAAGCTGGTTCACCCAATTTAGGGATGTGTTTAAAGTCGCAGGAGCTCGGAAGATTTTCACTATGAAAGAGAAGCAAAGGATGTACACCTGACACATCTCTTCTTTTACATAGCACTCACCTTCTGTCATCTAACACAACGCCGGTTACTCATTATCTCAAAGCCTCTAACCTGATCCACTTTCCATGAAGAATTCTCTCTCTCTCTCTCTCTCTCTCTCTCTCTCTCTCTCTCTCTCTCTCTCTCTCTCTCTCTCTCTCTCTCTCTCTCTCTCTCTCTCTCTCTCTCTCTCTCTCTCTCTCTCTCTCTCTCTCTCTCAAATCCTAGCCATTGCCCATCTCTGAATAGCACTAGAAGGTCTACCAATATAATCAATATATATATATATGGGGAGGGATACTCTTACTCATGACCTTTTACTCATATAGTTACCTATGATCCTGGCCATTCATTAGATCCCGACGTACGGTTCGGATTAGATAGGGAGTTAAAGCAATGGTGTCCGCATTAAATGCCCTTCTTAAAAGCATGTATTAAAAGCCCGCATTTAATACGAACACTATTGCTTTAACTCCCCATCTAATCCGAACCGTAAGTCGGGATCTAATGGACGGCCCGGATCATAGGTAACTATATGAGTAAGAGGCCATGAGTAAGAATATCCCTCCCCTATATATATATATATATATATATATATATATATATATATATATATATATATATATATATATATATATATATATATATATATATATATATATATATATATATATATATATATATATATATATATAGGTAGATAGATAGATAGATAGATAGAGAGAGAGTCATGCTATGGTGCGGCGGATTATCATGCGGCTAACGTGCGGCCACCTCCATGGTGGCCATGTGTAGATCTTTTTTAATATATATATTTTTTTTTAGGGTGATCACCTACCCCTTGATGTGCCACATGTCAAAAATCAACTCATTCTAAGACCAACTATTTTGGTGCCAACACATCTATAAAGGTTCATAGAGGTTTCAAAATTTACTAAAATTTTGTCAGGATGTTTACCTTCCTATAGATAGCACGTTCCCAAAAAATCAAGACATTCTAAAACTTATAAGTGCGTCAAATGTTCATCTTCGAATTAACGGTTAAAATGGACGGTCAATAAAGCTCTTCACATTTGACGCATCTAGAAATTTTTTAATGTTATATTTTTTGTGAACGTGCTATCAATCGGGGGTAATCATCCTTACAAAATTTCAGTAAATTTCAAAACCTCTAAAAGCCTCTATGGATGTGTTGGCACAAGTGTTGCACCAAAAGTGTTGGTTGTTGATCATGATCCTATATATATATATATATATATATATATATATATATATATATATATATATATATATATATATATATATATATATATATATATATATATATATATATATATATATATATATATATATATATATATATATATATATATATATATATATATATAATGGAAATGAGTTCCTATGACATGTCATAGGGAGTACCCTATGACATATGGTGAGTTAACTCTAGAATATTTAGAATGTTCTGAATTTTTATGAGGATGATCACCCTATCTTAAATAGGACCCCCGCAAAAAATCGGCTCATTCTAAAGCTTCTAGAGGCATCAAATATGATTTTCAATTTAACGGTTAAAATGGATGGCCGATAAAGCTTCTAGCATTTGATGCCCCAACAAGTTTTAGAATGCTTTGATTTTTTGTGGACATTCTATCTAAGGTAAGGTGATCACCCTCAAAAAAATTCAGCACATTCTAAACATTCTAGCATTACTAATTCACCATATGTCATAGGGTACTCCCTATGACATGTCATAGGAACCCAGCCCTCTATATATATATATATATATATATATATATATATATATATATATATATATATATATATATATATAGACAGAGAGAGAGAGAGAGAGAGAGAGGAAACGGGAAATGAGCTGCCAGCCCATTTTGACGAAATAGGCAGTCACCTATTTGAAATGTGCTGATTTTTTGTGGGCATAAGCACCTAATCGTAGATAGAACACCCACAAAAAATTAGCACATTCTAAGACTCCTAGGGCTTCAAATGTTAAGATTTTTATCGAAATTCCGTTGTTACCGTTAATCTGAAATGTAACATTTGATGCCCTAAAAAGTTTTAGAATGTGCTGATTTTTTTGTGGGTGTGCTATCTAATGTAAGATGCATATGCTCACAAAAAATCAGCACATTATAAGACTCCTAAGGGTGTCAAATGGGCGGATGCTCATTTCGTCGAAATAGGCCGTCAGCCTATACCCCGTATCCTCTCTCTCTCTCTCTCTCTCTCTCTCTCTCTCTCTCTCTATATATATATATATATATATATATATATATATATATATATATATATATATATATATATATATATATATATAGAGAGAGAGAGAGAGAGAGAGAGAGAATATGGGATATAGGCTGACAGCCCATTTGCAACTTTGGGCTGTCAACTAACAGCCCTTCGTTCTTGATCACTGCCGTCCATTTAAAAAAAAAAATATCAATCAAACCCCTCCCCCCCCATCCCCGAGCTCCAGACCCCTCACCGACCCGACCCCCTCCGACGAACACAGACCCCATCCGGCGACCCCCGACCCCCTCCGGCAGCACTGCGTCCCCCCTCCGGCGACCCCCGACCGCCGCCGGCAACCCCTCGACCTCCGACAGCCACCCTGTCGCCGGAGGTGGAGGTGTGGTCGGGGTTGGTGCGATCAGCCGCTCACTTATGTCGATATAGAGGAGGGATATTCTTACTCATGGCCTCTTACAAGTGGGGCTTACTAATGATCTGGGCCGTCCGATCAAATTCGATGGAGGGCTGAGATCAACCCTCCCTCTCTCTATCTCTTTCTCTCTCTCGATCAACTAACACAGACCTCGACCCCGACCCCGACCCCTTCCCCTCCGGCTCCGGCAGCCCTCCGACCCCAACGACTCCGGCTCCGGTGCTGACCGACCCCTCCCATCCGGCAGCACCGACCCCGCAGCCCCCTCCCCGACCGGAGCACCCCGCAACTCTGCGCCCCACGCCGGCCCGGCACTCCGCGTCCCGCGCCAGTGCCGGAGCCGGAGGGGATCGGGCTGCCAGAGGGGGGGTCGGGGGGCTACCGGAGCCGGAGCTGGAGGGGAGGGGGTCAGTGTCGGGGGGCTGCCATGGGGGGTCGGGGGGTCGGAGGTTACCGATTGACAGAGAGAGATAGAAAGAGTGGGGGAGGGATAATCAGGACCATCATGATCGGAACGGATGGTCCAGATCATTAGTAAGAGGCCATTAGTGAGAGTATTACTCCCCATATATATATATATATATATATATATATATATATATATATATATATATATATATATATATATATATATATATATATATATATATATATATATATATATATATATATATATATATATAGAGAGAGAGAGAGAGAGAGAGAGAGAGAGAGGGGTGTTAGGATGCGGTGAGTGCGGTGCATCGCAGCAGCCGTCTGATGCACTGCTGCGTGCTTCGCACGCACCGCAGCAGTGCATCAGACGGTTGCGGTGCGACGCCGCACGCACCGCACGCCGCATCCTAACATTCCTCTATATATATATATATATATATATATATATATATATATATATATGAGTTAGGATTTACTATATTCGTTAATACATCCTAAAACCGCAGCAGATCAAGAAACAGAGAAATCGTCACGACTGATCGATCGGCCGCGAGGCCCGAATGATCGGGCGTGCCAATTTCTCTATCCCACGAAAATACGAACACGAAAACTTAAGCTTATTTAAAACCCTAACCATTCACATTCATTACACCTCCCCAAAACCTTTCTAAAACCCTAACCGTCATACACAACGGTGACTTTTCTATTATACGCAAGGATTCGAGCCATCCTATTCCACCAAACACAGGCACGACTACGTCACAAATCCCGGTGGCAATTCAAACATCATCAATAAAATATATTCATTCTACCATTTTTGTCCAAATTAGATCATTGTCAACAATGGCCCAATTCAAATTATCATGCCCGTGATCAACGACCCGGCAATTCAGAAGACAGTTGCTCTAACGCCGACAACTACACCCTCAATCGAAGGGCTGTTTGACAACGTCATAAGAAAATTCCGGATCGCCCTTCACGAATATTTCTGACACCTTCCATCTCCACTACCAATAACACAGCAACCAAAGGAGCATGAGTGGACCCGATATCAACTATTCCTAACTCCTTGTTTCATCCGCGGAATCGAATGTACCTTGATGATCGACAACGGTAGCCAAGGAAACTTTGTTTCATCGTAACTGGTAGATTTTTTCAAGCTAAAATGACTCCCTTAGTTAAACGGTACTTAGTAGGATGGATCAAACAAGGAGGGGAAATTTTTGTTTCCCACAGGTGTCCAATCAAAATCCACATCGTCCCAGATTACACGGACGTGATTTGGTGTCATATCCTTTCCACTTAAAAATTGCCAAATCCTACTAGGCAAACTATGCCAATATGATCGTCAAACCACTCATGACAGTCGCACTAACTCATAGACATTCATAATAAATAAATAAACGATAACACTGAAACCATCTCGTGATCTGTGCAATTCAAAAGGAGAAACACTACCACACTAGCATGATTCGACCAACCTTGGGTTCCAAGTATAAAATTTTGTAACGCCTGACTGAAGAGGCAAAACTTAGCGCTAATAGAAGTCAACCTATGTTATCTTTTACTGTATTTTTACTTCTGCCTTTAGTTTTTTCGAATAAAAAGATTGTTGATGAATAAATTTAATTTCCATGCGGCACGTATTAAATTTTTATATATCTTCTCTTCTCTTCGAATTTCAATGATTAATACTGCAAGCATTCCAAACTCTAAGTTTGGGGGTACTACACTTCTCTCAAAAACTACTAGACCACCGAATCAGGTAATACCTTTCAATTGTATATCTTATAACCCTAGTAATTCTCGTTACAAATTGGTACATACCCCTTGTATTACACATTGAGGACAATCTATCGTTCAAGTTTGGGGGTGTGCATCTTAGCGCATACTCAATTTATTGAGTCAAATTTAATTGTAGAAATAAATCTTTTAGTAGTAAATTGCTAGAAACCAGAAATTTTTTTGCCATATGCTCATTTCAATTTATTTAATAAATTATGAATCAGAAAATTGACACATTATCATGCTCATATCTCATATGCACTTCGACTGAACTCCAAAAGATGAACATTCAGAATTAACCTACATAGCAATACCAAAGATAAATTGATTCGATATCCAAATAACGAATGGACCAAGTGAATAATTATATACTCGTATATTTATTTATATATACAAAGTATGCTTAGTTTCTATAAATAAAAAACTTCATCTTAATTATCACCTAGTAACCGGGGCATCCGACCTAATCAGTTGGAGTTTCACGTCAAATAGTGAGAAGTTAAGATGATGTAACATGTAAGCCAAGACCACCACCTAATAATCGGAGCATCCGACCTAACTAGTTAAAGTTTGTGTCAAATAGTGGAAAGTCGAAGTAATACTGGTAGGTAGTCTAGTTTGACCTCGTAGCCTTCGTAGCTCGAGCTAGTAGTTCCTTAGAAGTGTCTCCACACCCAATGTCCTGAAACTATCTGGCTAAGAAGTCATTGACCAGAAAACTCGATAAATGGGTTGCGTAGAAATTTAAGAGGGTTGGACATCGCACAGGCTCCTTTTTTAAAAAAATATATATATTCTGTATAGTCAATATAAATATATGCTTATATAAATATGAACCTGGTCCATTTATTATTTTGATAGAAAAAATCAAAAATCCTACGTATTGCCTGCAATTATCGATAAGATAGTACTCTAATGGTGCATAGTTAGGACTTTTACTACACAGATATGATCATGCAGAGACAGTTCTATTCGTAATTTTGATTTTAAATTGGACGATGCATAAGGTTTGAAAATATTATGCTTCGACACAATTTACTGCAATTAAGTTTGTTTCTCCAAGAAAAAAATGACCATGCAATTTTGTATGACATTGACATGCATATATCCATAGCACTTCACATCCTCAATGATAAAACTTTATTACATTCAACTTCGATCTTACTCGAGGACAAGTAAGGTTTAAGTTTGGGGGTGTGATCAGCGTATAAACACGTCATATCCATGCCCCTAAACTTGTACCGAATCACAATACTTCTGTATTAAAGTGTCTAATTAATTATATTTTCATATTTGGTAGGAAAAGAGCCACAAAGAGCATCAACACAACATAATGAGGAAGAAAACTAAGGGCAACCATGAGAAAAAGAATCTCCAAAAGCAACCCCTACGCACAGTCCCCATGCAAACAGAGACTTTACCCCAGCCGATCAATCGGGCGCGAATGGCAATCGATCAGCCGCGACCCACTCCCCAGACAGAGATTTTGCCCCATCCGATCAATGGGGCGTGAATGCTGATCGATTGGCAAGGAGCATCTGAGCTCCCCAATGCCTTGGATCTGACGATCAAGAGCAACCGTAGGGAGACTACAACTCGTATGCGTTTGAGAGCTTATTTATTCATGTTTTCATTGAAGAAACGTATCCATTTTTTGCTCCGAAAATCATCATCACCCAAAGGAGAATCGAGAGAGAAAAAGAAAAGGAGTTGTCATGGATCGTTCATCACCCATCATCAACACCTTCGTCAACATCCCCACCATGAGCGACTAAGCTCCTACTAGGTCTTCGATGAAGTCCTAGCTTTGTTCTAGTTTTATTTATACACTTTTAGGGTTTTTTGTGACTACAATTGATGATTGGCTTGATAAAGATATTTCTAGTTTATATTTGTTCTTTGTTCCTTCATTTTGCATGTCACTATTGTAAAATCTATATCATAGGAATCGAATAGATCTTATATTTTTCTTGCTCCGTTTTATGATTTTCTTACCATCTTAAAAGATGAGCCATGTGTAGGAAGACGGTCCGTGTCCTAAAAAAGTTGGACCGTGCTAAACTAAAGATAGCGCATGTCTTGTGCAAGATGGTACGATACCTTCTGTTCGATTGGTTATCCTTTTATGAGATGAGTTATGCTAAGGGGAGACAGTCCGTGCTCTAAAAAGACGGACCGTGCCGACCGAAGATAATTCATGCCGTCAAAGGTGATCATCCTCATTGAGACTCCATTATGACTTGCAATCATAACGGGTTGAAATGTTTTATTGTTGTTAGCAAACCCTAATTGATATAAATAGACTAGTTCATAGCTAGTGGTGGATTCTCCACCCTAAACTCTCTATACTTGAATTTTCTCTTTTATTTAATTATTTAATATTAGTTTTATTTAATTTGCAAACCATCATAATCCTCTCTAATTACCTTAATTCTTAGAATTAGACCAAAGGTATATAATCACATTCCCTGAGGACGATACCGGTATTTAACCCTTTACTACAAACGATTCTGACAAACATACCGGTGCGATCGGAAACTATCAAGATCCCACCACCCCCAGCCACCGCCCACCACATGCCCCCATCACCGCCCACCTTCGCCAGCGACTACCCCTACCGACTACCCACCGCTGCCCCATCGGCCACTACTCGCCACCACCGAACAGTGGCGAGTGGTGGCCGGCCGGGTGGTGGTGGGTGGTTGGTTGTCAACAGGGGTGGTCGCCGCTGGTGGTTGGCAGGAGTGGTGGTCAGCGATGGTGATGGCTGGTGGCAGCGGCCGACGGGGGAAGTGGCAGGCGGTGGCCAGCAGCTAGGGTGATGGCATCTCCCATTGGGTTCATCCCATAACCATAGATCATGGCCGTTTGTTTTCGGATCGCTACGTGGCGCTCCCCAAATCGTCAGCAACTGATAGGGGAGACAATCAATAGTGGAGAGGAGTCGAACCCCACTGTGGGGGCGTCGGGCAGGGCTTGGTGCGAATATCCATGCTAGGGGCGGGGCCAGGAATTTCTTATAGGGGGATAAATTATACAATAAGATTAATTATGATCGGCTAATTATAATTTTTTGAGTTGGATCTCCTCCAGTCGGTGGTCCTCGCGTGCATCATAGCCACATGCACATGGCTGGAGTACGGTTCACTTTCGGGTCATCTGTCATCGTGCGGCTATCATGTGCACCGTGCACGGACCCACCGACTGGGACCAACCGACTGGAGAAGATCTAAACTCTATTTTTTTTACTTTTTAAAGGATGATGTGGTACAAGACATGGCCATAAGCAAGTGCCGCAAAGAAATTAGTAAAAATGCTGAGTTCAAATCTCCTCCGGTTGGTCAGTCCCGGTCGATGGTACTGGCTTGCATCATAGTCGCACGATGGCTTGCAAACCAAAAGTGAATCGAACACTTGCTAAGCACGTATGGCTGTGATGCATGCCAGGACCACCAACATGGCCGACTGACAGGAGGAGATTTGAACTCCAAAAAGAGAAATGCTATTCAGCCCGAAGGTTTTCCCAATTTCGCTCAGCCTGATTGATGGTGCTGTGTACAAGTAGTGGTGTTAGAGCATCTCCAACGGGCTACTTTGGATTGCTTCCTTCCTTATTTTACCAAAAAGAAATAGAGAAACCCATCAAAAGAGGGCTCCAATGGGCTCCACCAAATTTTCCTCTTTTGATATTTCCTTAGGCTTCTCCCTAAGGTTGGGAAGAGAAGTAGTGAAAACTAAGAATAGTAAGCCCCAATTAGCATTGAATGAAAGTCTATTGACTATCTTACTTTTCAGAACAATTCTTGCAAAGATTATTTTCATGGGCCCTTATTTGGTCATTTTACACAAAAATAGGGAGGGATTGAGGAGCCCATTGGAGTGCTCTTCCATTCCTAGCCTACATGGCAGTTATAAGCTTTGAAGAATAAAGAAGAATCGTAGGAGCCCAGTGGAGATGCTCTTAGAATGCTAGTGAGATTTAAATGTCACTGGTTAGATTCAACCACCACTCGTACATGGCCACGTCAATCGGGCTGAGCAGAATTGGAAAAACCTTTAGGCTGAATATTATTTCCCCTTCTCCTCCAAAAATTAGGGTGAGACTTGGGGTAGTTGAAGGGTCTGCCCATGCCCAACCCGGTCTACACACACTTCAACCTGTTTTGCCCGTGGAAGCCCAACCCATGCTTGCCCATGTCGGGTTTCTCGAGTTATTTGGGTTGCCCAATTTGCTAAAAATTGGACAGTTTTTTTTTTTTTGGATAAAGAAAACTAGCTTATATTAATCTAGAAAACCAACAAAAATTGGACAGGTTGGGCTGGTATAATCTGTGTTAGATCAGGTTATGTGTTTATTATTATATTCAGTAAAGTTAAAGAAGAGAAACAGATAGATACAACTAAATTATCAAAGGTTGCAACCGATCCAACAATCCATAAATCGAGGAAAAAAAGTTCCAAAAATACTTCCTTATGGTCACAGTCTCATAGGTATCGAATCTAATTACTGCTCTTAGTTTCCAAAGATTTTATATGAATAACAAAACCAAAAATCATAGAAAAATCTAGTAATAATTAATAGTATATCATAAGTATAAATCATCAAAATTCTGAAATGACAACAAGAAGAATAGAAAGCCTTAATTACACCAAGTTCTGGCTAGCAAGTAGCAACATCAAATATAAGGTTGAAAGTGAATCTTAATAATTATAATGATTCTGCTTTTCAAGGTCAGGGGCGCCATGAATAGAACTCCCGTAGTTCCTACCAATATATATATATATATATATATATATATATATATATATATATATATATATATATATATATATATATATATATATATATATATATATATATATATATATATATATATATATATATATAAAAGGTTGAAATCGTCTTTGTCTGTATCAGCAGTTATTGAGATATCCCATACCACAAGCCAATTCCTACAACATACATAACATGCTTTATAAAACAGATGACAAATCATAAATGCATATATCCCATACCATAAGCTACTGTACTCGGATTCCTCGGGGTGGGTAGGACTGGTGTCCAAACCCATGGAAATTAAAATCGGATTGATCTTTTTTTATCCAAGCCCGTCCAAGGTTATAACCAGCTTTGTCCATACTTCTTTTTTTTTTTTTGGTACTAACAATTAGACTAGTTAGGATCTTACAAAAGGGGGTCCCATGAGGTCCCTGTTACATTGGTCAATGACCTCCCGGCTAAAACTACTAGATGAAATACATGGCCTAGTTAAAACTCTAGCCCCTTTGGCCAGCAAGTCAGCCACTTGGTTGCTCTCTCGAAATATATGGGTTGCCCGAAACGTGTTGAATTTTCTTACCTTGCGGATGCAATCCTGCACCAAAGGTTGGTCTAAGTCATTGGTGCACAAGGCCCGAATAATCTGATCTGCATCACCTTCAACCCACAGCTGGCCCCTCTACCCTGAGTCTTCAACACATCTGATGCCGTCCCATAACGCCCTGGCCTCTATCACAAGAGCCGAGTGAGTGTAGCACAGGCACTCCCCAGTGTAGATGATACCACCACTGCTATTCCGGAGGATGAACCCCACTCCCGCCTTCTCCAGTTTGCCAGTCCAAGCCCCATCAAAGTTGAGTTTGAGCTCTTCCCCCACAGGTAGTTCCCATTTGACTTCGACTTGATGATTTGATAACGCTGATTCCTGGGTAATAGAATGAAGTTTGTGTGAATTCCTCAAGATTATGGATGACACTACATGCCACTTGTTTGGGCTCTTCCCTGATTCCTCTGAATAGTTCGTGGTTACGTGTGTTCCAAATGGCCCACACCCCAGCTATAAGTATTCCACCCCTTAGCCTGGCCCTATTGCCGGATCCCAGTTCTTCAACCCACTCACGCCAGGAGCTTGGCTTCCATATTCCCCCAGTCAGAGACGCAAGAAGTCCTCATGTAGCAACAACTCCTGCACAACCAAAGATCGCATGAGATGCATTTTCATACTTATCCATTCTTCAGGTTGGACGGATCGGGTTCGAGTCGAACCACCCAAGTCCCACCCCTACCAAAAATTCCCTACCTAACCCGAAACCTCCGCACACCCGCAGTACGTCAGTGCGTATGTCCCACAATATCTTATAATAATAGTGCTCGATTTTGTTTTGTTTTAACTGCGAGGAGCACATCTATATAACATGTTAAGATCTTGAAGGTTATTTACAACATTGCCATCCTCAAAATCGCGCAGAGACAAGTTATCCATCCGATCTAATCAACACATGCATGGGATACATCGAAAAAAAGCTATCCATCCGATCTAATCAATACATGCATGGGATGCATCGGAAAAAAAAATCATGAACTCTATATTCAATAATCGAGAAAAAAAATCGTCCGCTTCGTATCAATCGGCATGGGCATGCACTAGTATATTACAGTACTGATCAGTTGCATGTTTTACTTTTTACTTCTTGTGACAGCATATAATTGGTATAGTCAAATGGTGGAAGGGCACACCACCTCTCTCTCTCTCTCTCTCTCTCTCTCTCTCTCTCTCTCTCTCTCTCTCTCTCCCTCCCTCCCTCCCTCCCTCCCTCCCTCCCTCCCTCCTCTCTCTCTCTCTCTCTCTCTGTGTGTGTGTGTCCCCCCTATACTATAAGGAACATAAAACCAAAAAAATTCAAAGATGGCAGCTACCACCTGGGCCCCACATATCTCCGCCACTGACCGATGCACTTAGCGCCGTCGCCCCCATGCACTGAGGGCATTTTTGCTGCACTTGCTTACAGACGATCAAGATGTGCCACACCGTCCATTAAAAGGCACAACGAGAACTACACTTGATACCAGAAGTATCAAAGGCACAATGAGAACTGCACTTGATAACAGAACTCTAACCTACTACATGCGGCTGTGATGCACGATGGGCCCACCAATCAGGGCTAACTCATTGAAAGGGATCAGAACTCGACGATGGCTGACGACCCAAAAGTGAATGAATCACATGACGGATCCAAAAGCAAGCTGATGCTTTAGCTGACGAGATGAGAGATGATGAGAGGGAGAGAGAGAGAGAGTGTGTGTGTTCCATTTGAATACGGAAATTAGCATGGTTATTGACTATTATTTATACATTACCCAAGGTTTGAAACCAGTCCAATTGGGGGAGGGGGGGCTGTTGACGTGGTAGACCATCACAGCCGTCCCTACTCGGCCCCAGCAAGTGAATCACACTCAACCAGACCAACCTGCAAAGGGACGGTTGGGATTCGGTGCCACATCAGAATGTCAAAATCGGAATGTTGCATTGCTCCCATCGAATTGTATGAAATAGACGAATTTTAAAATATTTTAAGAAAAAAAAAAAAGGCAACCAAGATACGTCCATCCTACGGCTTTAAAGATTTGTCAGCGGGCTCACTCACAGTCAACAGATGCATGAGTGTTCCATTTGTGAATCGCACAGTCCCTAAGATACAATTCTTAAAGTTTGGCCTTCGTCCCATTCAGTTTTGAGGGTGGTTGCATCCGAGGGACATAACAGTTTCACGGGTGGATCCTCGAGATCCGCTGGCTGTGAGTGAGCGTTCCACCACATCAGCATATACATCGGTTCCACTGGATAATTTCTTATGGGAGGGTTTCCCTATTCGACTCCCAACATAGATGCGGTGGAACAAACTTTCGTTGGTTTGTGCAAATCTTGACCGTTGATGTCATGTTCACGTGGTTGGTGAGTTTAATAAAAATAGCAGTTATGATGTCTTCCCGGTTTCAATCTCTGATCTCTGTGAATGGATTGAGTCATTATTTGGATGGTTCATTAAATGTTTTTCATTAATGCAATGAAGGTCACGTCACGATCGATTAGCTCATATGAATTCTTGGCATCATCTTTTGGAGGTGGCAGCCAAGCATTAGTACCTATGTCGGTACATTAGAATTTCCCCAAGAATTAGGGTCATCCTCTCATTAAAAAAAAAAGAGTAATACCTTTATGAGATCTTTGGATTAGGTAGTTGTCCACCGTCCGATCTTTCTCCGGAATTAGAGTTTTTCATTGATTATTTGGGCCCTAAGTTAATCCACTCCATAAATAATATATGACCCTTTAGAGTGGGTACGACCGACGGTAGCACCTGCGCGTACGACCGACGGTAGCATCTGCGCGCACGTAGCGGTGCGACAACAGGCTACACAACTGGGGGCAGTGGCCTGCCTGCACGAGTGGCGGCGGCTGGCAATGCTGAACACGTGGCGGTCAGTGCGGCTCACGATGGGGTGGCGATGCCGAACGCGTGGCAGTCGGTGCGGTTCACGAGCTATAAAATCTATCACAACCGTGATCGCCCAGCCAGACAGCCACAAGCAGAGCACATCACCAGGGCGGAGTTCAGGGAAAATCGGGCAGAAATCACTCAGATGCATCGCCTCCAGGAGGCAGCAATCAAAGCTCAGTTCCCGGACATCGCCAAGCAAATGATCCAGGCCACCTAGCAGCTTCCAGCAGATCCAGCCCCCGCTCCAACTCCAGAGTCGGTCCCTGTACCGAAACGAATCCGAAGACGAGGGGAGCAATGAAGACTATTCAGGCGAGGAATAGAAAGCCTAGGATCTTTTCCTTATCTGGCACCTACGAGTGCCCCTATCATATTATCTGTACTTTCAATTCCGCATTGTAACCCGAATTTTGTAATCAAATCTCTGATGTGATCATCATCCTCGTCCTTGATCTTAATTGATAATTCAACAAATATAAATATACATATAATTTAATATAATATTCTACCTATATATATATATATATATATATATATATATATATATATATATATATATATATATATATAGAGAGAGAGAGAGAGAGAGAGAGAGAGAGAGAGGGTTATTACGTTGAGCTGTGAGCTACGGGTGGAGAAAATGAGCTGCCCTCATTTTGATCCCCTTAGGGGTTTTAGAATTTGATGAAATTTGGTAAGGGTGTTATCTAGGATAAGATGATCATCCTCAAAAATTTTTATCAAATTCCAAAACATCTAGGGTCATCAAATGATAGAAGCATTATCAACCGTCCGCAGTCACCGTTAATTTTGCTTCTACCATTTGATGACCCTAGAAGTTTTGGAATTTGATGAAAATTGGTGAGGATGATCATCTTATCCTAGAAAGACCCTCACCAAATTTCATCAAATTCCAAAACTCCTAGGTGGATCAAAATGAGGGCAGCTCATTTTCTCCACCCGTAGCTCACAGCTCACTGTAACATTCCTCTCTCTCTCTCTCTCTCTCTCTCTCTCTCTCTCTCTCTCTCTCTCTCTATATATATATATATATATATATATATATATATATATATATATATATATATATATATATATGAGGATACGGGGTATAGGCTGGCGGCCTATTTCGACAAAATGGGCAGCCACCCATTTGATGCCCCTAGGAGTCTTAGAATGTGCTGATTTTTTGTAAGCATAAGCATCTTATCTTAGATTGAACACCCACAAAAAATCAGCAAATTCTAAAACTTTTAGAGGCATCAAATGTAATATTTCAGATTAACGGTGACAACGAACGCTCGATAAAACTTCTAACAATTGATGCCTCTAGGAGTTTTAGAATGTGCTGATTTTTTGTGGGTGTTCTATCCAAGATAAGATACTTATGCCCACAAAAAATCAGCACATTCTAAGACTCCTAAGGGTATCAAATGGGTGGCTGCCCATTTTTTCGAAATAGGCTGGCAACTCATTTCCCGTTTCCTCTATATATATATATATATATATATATATATATATATATATATATATATATATATATATATATATATATATATATATATATATATATATATATATATATATATATATATATATATATATATATATATATATATATATATATATATATATATATATATATGAGTTAGGATTTTACTATATTCGTTAATACATCTTAAAACCGCAACGGATCAAGAAACAAAGAAATCGGCATGACTGATCGATCGATCGCGAGGCCCGATCGATCGGACGTGTCAATTTCTCTATCCCATGAAAATACGAACACAAAAACTTTAGCTTATTTAAAACCCTAACCCCTCACATTCGTTACACCTCCCCAAAACCTTTCTAAAACCCTAGCTGTCATCCACAACAGTGACTTTTCTATTCTACGCAAGGATTCAAGCCATCCTATTCCGCCAAACACAGGCACGACTACGTCGCAAATCCCGACGGCAATTCAAACGTCATCGATAAAATATCTTCTTTCTACCATTTTTGTTCGAATTAGGTCATTGTCAACAATGGCCCAATTCAAATTATCATGCCCTGTGATCAATGACTCGGCAATTCAGAAGACAGTTGCTCTAACGCCGACAACTACAACCTCAATCGAAGGGCTGTTCGACAACGTCATCAGAAAATTCGGGATCGCCTCTCTCGAACATTTCCGACACCTTCCATCTCCGCTACCAACAACACAGCAATCAAAGGAGCACGAGTGGACCCACGATCAGCTATTCCTAACTCCTTGTTTCACTAGCAGAATCGAATGTACCTTGATGATCGACAACAGTAGCCAAGGAAAGTTTGTTTCATCCTAACTGGTAGATTTTTTCAGGCTAAAACGACTCCCCTTAGTCAAACGCTACTTAGTAGGATGGATCAAACAAGGAGGGAAAATATTTGTTTCCCACAAGTGTTTAATCAAAATCCACATCGCCCCAGATTACACGGACGTGATTTGGTGTTATATCCTTTCCACTTAAAAATTGCAAATCCTACTAGGAAGACTATGCCAATATGATCGTCAAACCACTCACGACGGTCGCACTAACTCCTACACATTTATAATAAATAAACAAACAATAACACTAAAACCATCTTGTGCCCTGTGCAATTCTAAAGGAGAAACACTACCACACTAGCATGATTCGACCAACCTTGTTTGCCAAGTATAAAATTTTGTAACGCGTGACTGAAGACGGAAAATTTAGTGCTAATAGAAGTCAACCTATGTTATCTTTTACTGCATCTTCACTTCTGCTTTTAGTTTATTTCAAATAGTGGGCCCCAGTTTGCATTAAATGAAAGTCTATTGACTATCTTATTTTTCAAAACAGCTCTTGCAAAAATTTGGTCATTTTACACAAAAATAGGGAGAGATTGAGGAGCCCATTGGAGTGCTCTTCCATTCCTAGCCTACATGGTAGTTATAAGCTTTGAAGAATAAAGAAGAATCGTAGGAGCCCGTTGGAGATGCTCTTAGAATGCTAGTGAGATTTAAATGTTACTGGTTAGATTCAACCACCACTTGTACATGGCCACGTCAATCGGGCTGAGCAGAATTGGAAAAACCTTTAGGCTGAATATTATTTTCCCTTCTCCTCCAAAAATTAGGGTGAGACTTGGGCAGGTTGAAGGTCTGCCCATGCCCAACCTGGTCTACACACACTTCAACCCGTTTTGCCCGTGGAAGTCCAGCCCATGCTTGCCCATGTTGGGCTTCTCGGGTTGTTCAGGTTGCCCAATTTGCTAAAAATTGGACATTATTTTTTTTTTGGGTAAAGAAAACTAGCTTATATTAATCTAGAAAACCAACTAAAATTGGACAGGTTGGACTAGTATAATCTGTGTTAGATCAGGTTATGTGTTTATTATTATATTCAGTAAAGTTAAAGAAGAGACATATAGATGAGACTAAGTTATCAAAGTTGCAACCGATCCAACAATCCATAAATCGAGACAAAAAAGTTCTAAGAGACTCATATGTATCTAATCTAATTACTGCTCGTAATTTCAAAAGATTTTATATGAATAAAAAAACAAAAAATCTTAGAAAAAGCTAGTGATAATTAATAGTATATCATAAGTATAAATCATCAAAATTTTGAAATGACAAGAAGAAGAACGGAAAGCCTAAATTACACGAAGTTCAGGCTAGCAAGTAGCAACATCAAGTATAAGGTTGAAAATGAATCTTAATAATTGTATTGATTCCGCTTTTCAAGGGCAGGGGCGCCCTGAATAGAACCCCTGTAGTTCCTACCATATATATATATATATATATATATATATATATATATATAGAGAGAGAGAGAGAGAGAGAGAGAGAGAGAGAGAGAATACGGGGTATCAGCTAACAACCCTCCGATCCCCATCATCAGCCGTTGTTTATAAAAAAAAATATCAAATTTTTTAACAGCTGTAACCCCCTTCTCTCTCTCTCTCTCTCTCTCTCTCTCTCTCTCTCTCTCTCTCTCTCTCTCTCTCTCTTTCTCTCTCTCGATCTCGAGCAGCAGCCCGACCACTCTCTCCCCTCCGGCAATGGCTCCTACTCCGGCTCCGGCACCGGCTCGGGCTCCGGCATCACCCCCCCTCCGGCACCCCCCTTGACGATGGATCGCACTCGCCGGAAGTGGAGGTGCAGTTGGGCTTAGTGCGATCGACCGGCGCCGGAGGGGGGGACTGCGATCGGCCGGAGTTGGAGTTGGAGCCGGAGTCGGAGCCGAAGCAGGAGCGGGAGCGGGAGGTAGAGTCAGAGCCGGAGTCAGATCCGGAGCAGGAGCGGAGATGGGGGTGCCAGAGGGGGAGAACCGGAGCCAGAG